>CAJNRD030001123.1:22589062-22687685 GCA_905319865.3 Cotesia congregata | reverse complement strand
TATATATATATATATATATATATATATATATATTAAATATACATTAAAAAAAAAATACAAAAATTATTGTTTAAACAATTTATATCTTCGACTGTTTAAAATATACCAAATATTGTTTAATCGTAAAACAAAATCCACATATTGCACAAGTACATTTTATAATTAATAAATTAATGATAATAATGATTATTAATTTTAAATGAAATTCAGTTGAATAGAAGTTTATTTGTGTCATTTATTAATTTAAAACTAAGAAATTTGTAAATTTGATAAATTAACGTTACAATAATAATTATTATTATTTATTAAATTAATTTTTAAGCACCTGCTGCTGTAACATTTACATATAAAAAGTGAAGTACACACAAACGGAGATAAAACGGGTATACGAGTAAAAAATGTTAACAAATTGTTACACTTATGCAGGTACTCGCGAATGGAGAAAATGTTATTGAGAGCACAAACAGATATAAATAAATTTTAGTCAGTTACTGATTTTTTTTTAATTAGTAATTATTAATTATTAGTTAATTAATTATGCTAATTAATATGGATTGTAAAGTAAAGAAAAAAGGATATGTGGAAAGTAACCGCACCAAGGAGAGACCAAACTCGCTTAATGAAAAATAATAACTCGACTTTTTTTTATTATTTATTATTAATCATTAATATTATTACTATTATGAGTTTATTAATGAATTATTATTCTGATTATTGAAATAATTATTTTTATTAATTTAGATTATTATTATTAATTAAATTAATTATATATTTATTTATGTGGGGTTGGTGAGACAGATGAGCCACCGTTCCAACGCACTAAATTGTTATAGTTATAACTATATCTATATATTGTTACTTAACTAATATTACTTCCGTTAGAAAAAAACAAATCAATTATTATTTAAACTTAATAATTGAAAAAAAAAAATGTATTTAAAAAAAAAAAATATGAGATTTATTTGTGGCTCCGATAAAATTTTACTCATACTAAGATTCACTAAATCAACTCTCAATAATGAATCTTTTATAATTTTTATAAATTAAAATAATCGATTTCTACGAAATTTTGTAAGCCATACTGGCAATTTTAATTATTATTATTATTATTATTATTATAATTAAAAATTGCATGGAAATCATGTTAATATTCTTAGTTTAAATTTGTTATATTTTTTTTTGTCGGTATTATAATAATTAATTTGTTAATTGTATCATTTATTTGGGTATGAGTTAATTGTTAATTTTTTTCTGTTTGCGTGTTTTATTTGTCGAGAAATTATAGTTAATTATTGTTTTTCTCAACTTAAAAATCATGAATTACTACTATTTCTACTACTACTACTATTATTATTGTAAAATAGCATAAGCTGATTAATTGAATTTTTATAATTACTATTATTATTTAATATAATTAAAAAGTTAAACTGAAATGAATTGTTAATAATAATTTCATTTGATAATTGAAAAAAAAAATAAAATATTTATTATAATTATGAATTAAAAAAAAAAAAAATATTACCAGAAAGAAAAAAATAATATGCTTCATGACAATATTACGATGTGAAGATAAAGTTTACGAAATATTTTGTGAACGGAGCTTTTTATTACCTATTTTGTATAGTAATCTCAACCAAAAGATTAATGATAAATAATTGACTTAATAAAAACTAAAACAAACAATAATATACATAATAATTTAAAAAAAGAAAAAATATGTAAAATAAAAGGCACTGTACATGCGATTATACTTAGTATTGTCAATAATGATTGAATGCGTTTCTTGGGGATGGTTCACTGCATACCGTGTACTCGATATTTATATATATATATATATATATATATATATACAACATTCATTTCTTTATTCTTAAATATTTTTATTTCTCCACTCGTTAATGTTTTTGTGTTCTAGGTTTACATATTAATTATTAATTATTATTATCATTATTTCAATTTATCTTATTGTGTATATGGTATAAATTGTAAAAACAAAACGTATTTACTATATCATATTCATTTTTCGAGGCATGTCCTCTAAATAAAGGTATTGTTTAATAAATTTAATAATTTATGCATTTTTATTCTTCACACCCTTTTTTATATTAATTTATTTATAAAATAATTAAAAAATTTATAATTAATTTTGGCGCTTTCTTTTTGGCGGGAAATATAAATTCAAAATTTTATTTTTCTTTGTTCGCCGCTAGAGGCGCTGTCACTCCAATTTTATATTTTAGTCAACTGGTAGGATCTTTCGGAGCAGACGTTTAAAACCAAATTTTTATAATTTAAATTTTATTTATAAATTACTGATAAAGGTTACTGAGTATTAATACAGAAGATTACTCGAGTGTAATAACTTATCTTCTGTTGTTAAATATTTATTCTATATAATGAAGTTATAACAAAAATTGCGCACTCATTTCTAAACATAATTTCAATAATAAATCAAAAACCCATGTGACACGTTAAATAAAATCAAAATAATAATTAAACAATTGAGAAATGGGTTTTTTTAATTGTTAAATAAATAAAAGTGAGTGAAAACAATGAAATAAAAAAGTGTTTGTGAAATATCAAATGGCGGGCACCGCAACCGCGGCGCTGCAGTAGTTTGACATTAAAAATAGAAGAGGGGGAAAAACGGGTAGAGAGTTCGCCGCGAACCAACGAATAGAATTCAGTTGTTCTTAGATGTTAGTCGGTCGTGTTCGGTTGTTAACTCACCACCAGCGTACCGGTTTTTTTTATCCAAGAACAGTTCGTGTACCTGTACAACAAACAAAGAATTATTTTTTTTAACAATTGTTCACCCGTAAAAACAACAATGAATATTTTATTTCTAAATACCGCGGGCAGACTTAATGTTACCTACCCGTTTAAAAAGTGTCGTGAGTGGATTTGAATTTATAGTGACAACGTGTTATTATTTTTTTTTTGTTTTTCTTTTTTTTTTCTGTGAAAGAAGCATCTGGTCTCATTAAAAGATATTAAAGTAAGCAAACAGTTGTTATAATTATAATAGTAATAATAATAATGATAAAAGCAATGTTTGATTTAAAATCATAAATCAATTAATTAATTGTAATATTTAAATGGTTAGTTTATTCAAATTTTTTTAGTCTGTGGGTCAACAACAGCCACCTGTTGTCTAAAGACCATCAAAAATTATTTTATGTAACAGTCTTTTTATTTTCAACTAGAAAATAATTTACACGAGTAAATTTATCGGTGTTGTAAAAATCGAGTCATCAACCTCTACAATCGATATCAACTCTATCCTCATTTCCCTGTTGTAGTTTTGTGTAATAGTACACACCAGATAGTTTCAACAAAACTCATAAATAAAAACTTACTGAATAAAATAATAATAACAAACAATGGAAATAAAGTAGTTTGTTTATAATTGTCGTCTGATCAAACAAAAATCTAACCAGTGATTATTTTATTAGTTTTTTCATTGGTTAGTCGTAACCATCCTGACAACTTGTCATTATAAAAAAAAAAAATATATATATATATATATATATAAGTATATTTAAATATCTCCTTCAGTACTCATGAGCATTCTATTTGCCATACCAGTGTTCAGTGTGTAAATAATACCGTAGATATAAAATGACATGTTGATTCTCATGTTATTTGATAATGACATTTCAATTGAGCAAACATACAATTGACAAACAATTTTAGTTACTTTTATAAATAAAATCCAAGGTAAGCCATGATTTAATGGTGAGATAAATATTTTTTGTCATGTATCCACGGTTAGCCGACCTAATTTCAAGATTTAAGAGTACTTGTTTTCCAATAGATTTCTTGTTACTGATATATGTACTGATACTTAATAAACTTATTTTACAGAGTTCAGTCTGGAGTGATATAAAATGCGATATACATAATAGAGAACAGCGATTTAAAAAATACTCCAGCGGTCGAGGTGACAAGAAGCTTCTTTAATAGACATTATTATCAAGCATCAAAGTTCGGAGATAGCTAATGTAATTAAAACCGGTCTGAAAATAATTCAAGATCGGAGTATGATGTAAAATGGATCAGAAGAGGTTTACTTTTGTATTAGGTGCTCGGATATCGGTATGTAGACATAATGAATAGATATGTATGTAGTTAGTAGTACATAAATAGTTATAGCAGTTAGAGTATACATTAGAGGTTGAGATTACAGACGTCGGATTTGACGGTGCGATCGAGTAAAGGAGACCAAGTTAAGTAAAGAGTAAGAATAATAAGAAGATTAAAAAGTCTTAGAATCAGAGGGTATGAATAAAGGAAGGAAGGATAAAGGCTGAGTAGAGTAGAGGTAGCAGCAGGTTATACTGGCCGGTGTACGACCTTGGAAGTGCGAGTTAGTTGTACCGCCTGGTTTTATAAATCAGGGTGTTCTCAACCGCTCCAGAGGATTACACTAATGCTCTATTTATCGGTCTACATGTGGTTTATTTTAATGTTTGGAGAAATGAGAACCGCGGTTCTGCTCGTCCAAGTGAAAAAGACCCATGGGTAATGGACGAACTCAACTCGTCCTTACACTTTTCTTATACTTGGTGCATTTCGTTTCAGGAAACATACTTATTTACCATGTAGATCTTTCTTTCTTTCATTATCCTTTTAATCTCATAAAACATTTAAATTACATTGAATATTTATCATTTTATTTGATATTCAAGTTTTAATGATAATAATTATTCTTGTTTGAAAACTCTTCAAGTACTAGATTGTACCTTTTGATTGTTTATTTTAATTTTTTTTTTTATCATTATTAATTTATAATAAAAATCCCAAAAATTATCTTAAAACAAAACAGAGAAATTAATGTTCATGTAACATGTCAGTTTGTTTAATTAAAAATTTTTCTTTTCAAGTCATATAATATACAATTACTAATTTTGAATTAAAAAGTATGAGATCTAAATAAGTTCAATATACATATATATATATATAGAAATAAAAATAAAAATGTAAATGGGTATATAGACGTAATGTACTGGAGAGAAAAAGTTTTCCACAAAAATCAAGGTCCCGTGATTATCTCGAGCATGACATTAAAGAGCGCAAATGCGTTAAGAAACTTTTCTCCTCGCATGTAAACACGCATTAGCCATATACTTGTTATTTTTATTATTTAGTGGTTTAATTACTAATAAAACTGTATCAAACAATTCGTGATATTTTCAAAGCCGTAAAATACTAATAAAAATTACGCTCTGGTGGAGTACAAGTATTATAATACACATTACACGGTATGGAGGAGCTAAAAAAGTAAATACAGCAATCCTCGTGAGTAAAAAATAAATTGCTGATCTTACCGAGAATTTAAAGGCAACGGGATTTAAAATCGTTTAAAAATAATACATAATAATCAATTCGAACATTGTATTATTGGTATTAAATTGTGTACGCGTTCAACAGAAGCTTACAAATTGAATGAAATAGTTTTAAGCGTACAAAATAACAAAATACCGGCACAAATACGATCATCAGAGGTTTAAATGCTACGCTCTGCTTGCCCTTGACAACGCGACTCATTACCATTTTTTTTTTCTCTCTACTCTACTCGTCTATTTCCATCGCCATATATGTACAATAATATTACACTATATAATGCCTATAATATTAACTACTAAATATGTATATTAGTATTTTATTGAATTAATCAGAATGTACAAACCTCGAAGCTCGTTAGTTTTTTTTCTATAGCAGTAAATTGATAGTTATTATTTTTGTTACTTTGTTTTTTACATAAAGAGAGATAGTATAGAGACCGCAGGATGTAAGGGCACTGGAAGGCCGCCAGGAAATTCAATACCACCCTTATGTGCCCGGTGGTTAAGGAAATTCCTTGATAGAGTGCACAGTGTTGAGGTAGAGATAAAATGTTACTTGATGCCTGTGTGAATTAACAACCCAAGCTCAGGGTACTTGTAAATACTTTTTTTCTTCCACCATATACTTACTTAGTACTTGCCCCATTACATCAAAGGATGCTCACCGATTTATTTTTATTATACAACGTGAATTGATAATTAGTGTATTACGTGGATTTCCGTGGCAGGCAAAGTACCCAGTCCCGAGGCGTTTAGCAACAACAAAGAACTCAATAACTCGATGAAAGTACTTTGAAAGTGTTCGTTGGTTAAGCTCCAATCTTATAAAACCCAATTGTTGAGAAATACACTCTGTGTTTTGTGTAATTACTTTTACTTTAATTGTTAATTAACAGTAACAATCTGTTTAATTTCATTTTTAATATTTTTAAATTGTATTTTTATTTAAAATTCTGGTTTTAAAAGAACCTTTTTTTTTCTGACACTTGATGCTTTTGAATAGATCGAAGGAAGATTAATTTTTTTTTACCACCCAGGTATAAAATAAAAATGACTAAACAAACTTGGATGGGTCTGATGAATGAATGAAAAATTTTTTTAAAAAAACATTTCCCAACTCACACGGGTAGTATATTTTTTTAATGATTGCTCGGAAAAATATTACTATTATTATTATTATTATTATTATTATTATTATATAATCTTTTCTAACGATTCATTAATTTTTTAATCTACAATTACAAATAATAATAATAATAAAAGTTTCTAGTTCGTTTAACCACCAGCCATTAATTAATGAGTTATTTTTATAGCTCTAGCTTTTATTCAAGCAAACTTGACATTTTTCTTTGGATTACTTTTTAATTAAAAAAAAAAAAAAAATTTAATTTAAAGGTTTGTTCAAAAATGTTAGATTGTTTTTGTTAAAAATATCTGAATGAATATTTATTATTTACAAATAATGAGCGATAATTCATTTAAAAGCAAGAATGATACGATTGCACGCGAATCAATTGTCTGTAGGCACAATGCGATCCCAATCTCTTTTTATGTGTGATTTCAATGCATCGAGCACATGAACAATTCCTCGAAAACAATATAATATTTTCATGACTGTGCATTCGAATGTTCAAATAATTACTACCAGAAGACCAAAAATAATATTTAAATAAACTGTATTTATAATAATTTATTTTTGAGCCAAGAAATTATTCTTTATCGAATAAAATAAATTTTTTTATCAGTATACGGAATTAAAAAATTATTCAAAGGTCAGTAAACTGGTTTTGTAAATATTTTCGGAACAATGAAAGTGATACATGACACATGACATTTGTACCGTCTAACATAAGTGTCGGGTTAAATTCAGGGGCGTCTTATTTACGAGTGTTGGTTTTTATTGTATGCTAGTATATGTAGTGTGTAGTTTAGCTCGTTAGACCGTGGAATAACATAACACATATAATATAAATATATGTGTTATAACTTAAAAAAAAAAAATAATAAAAAATATGTGAGTTATAAGGGAATACACAGACGAACGTTGAAGGGAAAACGGGTTTGCGTTTAGTAATACATTACATTCTCATTCTGTGTAAAGGTAAAGATAACCTCTGGCGTTGGATCTTTCGTAGGAGGATGGAGGAAGCCATGCCCGAGGCTTTCATTACCGTTGCGGCGTTGTAAGACTGCTAGGCCTCTATAGATATATAATATAGATGTGTTACGCAAGAACACCACTCGTTTTGTCTGTTGTCTGTTATTGTTATGTGTTCCTCTACTCATTTTTAGATGTACTTGCGCTTCTACGCCAGACTTTTATTTAAATAATATATAATCTGAGAGGCTTAATTATTTACTAATTATCGTCTCCCAGACATTAAAATTTAAATAGAAAACTCTGCTCGGATGATCGAGAAAATATGTGCATATAATACAGCAATATAGAGCTTAGAATAATGAGAGTAATAAGAATGTATGAGTAAACTAAGGACGACGACCCCAAAACTCTTGCGGCCTACCAACAACGATCGATATATTGTATATTAGAGGCCTTTTGCGTGCATCGACACCTACTTTCTGCTTTCTGTTGTCACTACAAGCAAATTGCTAACTGTTATTACTCCGGAGTTGAGATAAAACCTCTGAGCTATTATTGTTTCGGTTTAGAGTCTCTGTACATGCACAATCATAAAAAATAAAGCTGCTTAAAGAGAAAAATTTAAAATTAAATTCAAGTTCATTTTTTATCAGTGCACTATAGAAAAATATTTAATAACAATTATGATTTTTTAACGATTTGTTTCATTAGTATTGATAAATAGTCTATTAATTTGCTATTAAAAGTTAATAGTAAAAAATATTTATTATTCGTTAATGAAATAAATATATTACTAAGTAATTCGAGGCGTAAAATAGAGCGATAATTTTCAGTTTAAAATACAATTTATAGAAGCTGGATCAATAAAAAATTACAAAAAATTTATGGTTTGTAAATTCTATAAGAAGTACATTTTAAAGGTTTAAAAATTAAAATAATACTTGGGGCTTTAATTTGTAAAGTTCTTTAAAAGATATTTTCCTAGTTTTCTTGCTTGAAACTCCTTATTACTGAGGAGACAGTGACTTTTCAGACTTTTCATCCGTTTTTTTCTGTGATATTAGTATTTTAAATTAAGATAATAACTCCACTAAATTAAAAAAAAAAAAATTACAATTAAAATCCGACTTTAGAAGAAAACCAATAAAATCTATCTCATTAATTAAAAAATTAAATCCCGACGTCTACTGTTACTTCAATATAATTTAATTGAAATAGAGAAGAAGAAAACTTGGGTGATGTTTGACCCCATTTCGCCCAAGAGATCCATTAGGTCGGTTCAAAAATGAAAAAAATAAAATAGTAGGCGGAGTATTTTCGCTCATTCCTTGTATTAACATTTGACTCCTCGATAATAATAAAATAAATAGTTTAGATCTTGGAAAGGTTAAGCCTCGGATAGGAGACGATGTTCGAAGATTAAATGAGTGAAAGAGAGTGTTTGTGCATACCCGATACCAGTATCGAGGCGAAGCCGTTTAGCGAGTAAGACTTTACTTGAACTTGCAAGTCGTGACCGCGCGATTGGTGGGAATCCGCCCTGAGATCGACTCTCATACTCTTTGCAGGTAGTAGGCAGTAGGTAGTAAGTGTGCTTTTAATTTTTATCCTTCTCCATAAAGGCTTGGGCCTCTACATAATCCTCTATTTATTTTAATAGTAATAGTAATGAATAGAATGACTATTCGTCTTCTTGCTCCTTATAGAGCGGCTATATAGCGCAACTCACTGTGAAGCGCAATCGAAATGTAAACAGACAATACGGTAATTATTAACATTGCGGTTAATCATGTAATACTTACTAAAAAAGCAACATAATCTTCCTGGATGTAATTTATGTAATATCTAGTTTTACATTGAAAAAAAAAAAAAAAATTATTGAACCAAGAAAATAATTTTTAAAAGCTTTATTGTCTTGAATTAAGTCAAATTTAATTAAACCAAGAACAATTTTTTAGTTTAAAAATTTTTCTATTCAAATTAAAGCCATAAATTTATTACAATAAATTTTTGCTCTATAAGGATATTAAAATAATATATGTCTTAAAAAATGTTTATTGTAATATACAATAATAAAGAATTGTAGTAGAAAAAGGTTCGAAAGTTAAGCACCTACCTTAAGAGCGTGTAAAGTTTACGTAATTTGGTACCAAGGTTTTGGTTTTTAGTTTCAAAAGAGAAAGAGCAATGGAGTTAATCGAGCGATTAGTTACTCTCGTAGGTGGTGGTAATATTCATTTTGGCTATTACAAACTCGTACGGCTTGGCAATTAATAGTCAATTGAGAATGGGGAATGGCGACGGGTCAGGAAGTCATCGTCTGATATGTATATATGTTTCTCTATTCGTTTCGACACCTGCGAAATTCAATAATCAATTTCACGTTTAGTTTCACTTTTACTTCACACTCTTTCAATTAATAATTACAATTTGTTATTTCGTCAGACATGTGTTCTATGTGCATTTCGTGTTTCATAATGAGTAATAAAAATCACTAATTTCAATTAAATATCGATCCGAATTGTTAATTACTAATTATAGTTGACTGAACGTGTTTAGTTGTGTACTTTTTCGAGGCTCCGCTGATTATGTCTTTACCATTAATGCCGGAGGCAATCGCGGGACCGTTATGTGTACTTACACCTCCCCGAGCAGTACATACACGGGCGAGTAAGTGATTTATATAAATACGCACCCAGCATCAACAACCGAACACTGAACGGTTTGAAGCCTCTATTGAGTTGAGACACAGTAACCGAGACTTATTATCGATGATTTTATTTTTAAAATTTTTAAATAAGTTGCAGACTTTATTTGATGGATTTTCCGGGTTGGGATCCAGGATTGTTGATATATAATAATAATAATAATAATAATAATAATAATAATAATAATAATAATAATGATAAATATGTAATAAATTATTTATGGGGTTTACGGTTGTTCGGTGAGCGATGCTCCGTGGGAAAATCAACTCGTCCGTCAAACGTTAATTCTCGGTTAAATAAAATGAAACGTTCTAGTCGGTAATAAATAACAGAAGCGTTTTTTTTTTTTTTGCTCCAGACACTTTACTTGCAATTCAGAACAAAAAAAGATACTTATTAAGGATAACATTTATTCAGCATTTTTGTTTAATTGAATTTATATATTAAATATTAATTAAAAAGCTTGTAATATTTTAATTATATTTTTAATTAGCGTTGGGATTAAAAATTCAAAATTACTTGAAATTACTTTTCATTTAATTTTTCAGCACTGTCAAGTTAATAAAAAATTTTAATTTTAATTTTTAAAATATTTTAATTAGCGCCCACAATTTTTCAACAAATAAAAAATAAATTTTTTTATTTATCCTGCTCCCATTTACTCTAATAATTTTTCAAGTTTTATTAAAATTAAACCCTTCTTTGAGAAAATTTAAGCAAGCTTGCGTAGTTTTTTTCTTAACATACTCCAGCGAAATATTAAATATATATAATTATATACAACACTCACTGGTTGGTTTTTGAGTTTATTTTTTTAAAGAGCTCATTAGCGGATAGAGATTGCTAAGATTACTTACTCGGTTCTTATGACCTCATTTGGTTTTATTTATCCCCGATGTTGTAGGATGTGGATGTAGGAGTTCAGTCTCGGGAGATTGTGGTATTTGGTATTCATTATATCGGGACTCGGCTCGTCAGTTTCCGCGACACTCATTAAATGAAAAAAAATTTTTATCAAACAATTAGAAAGATTAAAAAATAAACCAACTTTCAGAGATAAAATAATAATTTAGAAAGACGAACCAATGTAAGATAAATAGCGTCCCTCGGGTTCTCCTTTTTATCTCCTTTTTATGACCGGGTGATTTTTTTCCGTCCTGTTGCAACTGCGGGGATCGGATAAATCCCTCGAATCTTCTATCTCCAATCTCCTATCTAATCTATCAGTCTGCTCTTGTGGTGCTCAGATGAACGTTAATTTTTGCATCAGTGGCAATATCGAATGACGAAGTTAACTGACTAGAGTGCAGGGCACCGAGTTCGCCGGGTCATTGCCCGTCAGTCGATTCCTATGTACAATGCAATACAACCAAACTAAAAGATCTGTTTGCACGTCTGACTTTGCTACGCTTTAGACAAACTTCGACATTGTCTTCTTATTCTTATTCTTGGTCTCTAAAGATTTCTCAGACGCGGAACGAAACAATAAGAGAAAGAAAATTATGTATCAAGTGTAAAAAAAAAAAAAATTCTAAAAGTCCGGAGTTGTACAAAAGTTTAAATAAATTTTCAATTCTTAAACCGGTAATTACTTCATTTCATACTCTTTCCGAAGAAATCATTTAAATTATTCATCTAAATTTAAAAAATAAAACGTATTATGTAAATATATTCTTATATTAGTGAGGCCGCCGGTCAAAGATCTTACTGATGATGAATTTATATTAATGCGACTTGCTTTTAAAATTGGTGATAACGACCTCGTGTTCTATCTGTATCCTCTTTGCATACTTGTTTTATGTTTTTTAGTTATTTCTTTTGTTTTCACTTTTATTTCCTCCGGATGAGTAATCACGCTTCCAGCTGCAAGAAAAAATGAAAATTTTTTTTCTTATCGCTTATTATTCGCGACAAAGAAATTTTTTGTCATGCATTTTTTTGTGTCGGAAGTATTTGACGTATGATAGAAATGTTATTATCTCGGCGGTTGTTTTTTATTTTTAACAGATAGGCTGTCAATCATTCAATTTTAATTAATTTTTTTTTTTCAGCGAATTTCAATTTGATTTATCTACAAAGTTTGTAATAAGTAGAACTTATCTGTTTTAAATACTCGACTGTTACGAAATTCCGTAGAAGGAACAAACGTTTATAATTTTTAAATAAAAGTTATTTTTTCGTAATTTATCTTTTGGGCGACGTATAATAGGAGGAGCATATGAATCATAGAACATGATATTATTTTTCATAACAGCAGTGATTTAACAGGACAAAAATTCTATCAAAGACATTTGAAAGTATGCCCCTGATTTTTGAATTAGAGAATGATTATAAAATTCAAGGTGACGTTTGTTTCTTAAGAAAATAATTCAAGTCCGTATACTTACTAGGTTTTATTTTTAAATAGTGAAAAAAAAAAAATAAATTTTATTTTATTTTTACCATTTAAGATTTTAATTCGGAAAAATTATAACTCTGTGTTTTTACACAGATTAAAAAATTAATTTAATTTAAAAGAGAAATTATTAAACCAAGAAAATTATTTTTGACAACTGTATCTCTTTATCATTCCAACCATCAAATTTACTCACTCAGTCAAACTTAGAGATAATATAAATTTCCCTTCAGTATATTATTGTACTTATAAAAACAATGCAGCCGAGCTAATGACTAAGTGCGCGTAAAATAAATCTCATTAATCTCAAACAATTTAAAATTTATGAAAAACTAGGTCAGAATTTTGTTTGTTTACTTCAAAACATATAACAAACGGGACTTTTATTTGTTTTATATATATTTATATATGAAAGTCTTTCCCTGGCCTATTTTTTATAATCGCAAAGAGTCATAGCTTTGTCACGCCCGCAATGTGGGACTGTCGTATAAATACACACGATTGTGCGCTAAAATACTCATACACATATTTATGCAGAAGTGGATGAAAATTTTTCCAACTGTTTACGTCAACGAGCACAGCGTGCTCTTACACTTTGATACTCTGCTGATACTCGGTGGTTATGCTTGTACGCGTCTTTTGTTTAAACTCTCCAGTAAAACGTTAACCATTTGTTCCTCCTCCTCCTTCTCCTCCTCTGCCGCTGCATCCTCCAGCTCTTCAGCCTCCGCTTCTTCGTCCTCTCGTCAGTTCACTTCCTGTAAAAGCATCATTTATTTACGTGGGTTTATTTATACACCATTGAGAATCAATTTGACGAGTCGGTCTACATAAATCTTTACAAGTACGTGGTTAAATAAAATGTTACAGAAATATTAATAGTCACTGCTTTATTTCTTATTTCGTCGCTCTATTTTCGTCCAAGTAGAGGGAAATTAGTCCCAAGTATCTTATATTTAATTAAATGGATATATTTTTGAATATATCCGGGTTCGAAGGGCGCAAGATTATTTTTTCTACTCTTTTTTTTGTTAACCAACTTCCGTTAATGTATTTATAAAAATTTAGTAATGGATATTTTATATTTTTAACTTGGAGCTTAGAACGCATTACAGATCATTTTCATTCACACATTACCCAGTTAACCTTTGATCTTTTTTTTTTAAGTAGGTATTCAAGTTTCTATTTTCATGCTTTCATTAATTTTATTTTATTTTTTTTTTTTTTTTTTTTTTTTTTTTTTTTGTTGCAGTTCGTTGATGTGAATGCATATTACACATATGAAATGCCATTCTCGCTGTAAGGTAATTCATTTATTATATAATTTTTTATTTATTATTATTTATAATTCATATTTGATTTAATTATAAATTTTTTTTTTTTAACAAAAAAGACTTAGAAATATTGTAACTTTTTTAAAATTAATAATTTTAATCAATTAATTTCTGGAAAAATTAATTATTAACATAAAAAATACCTTGATATTAACTAATAATTATCCGTAATTAATTTGAAAATAGATATAAAATATATAAGGACTATTTTCAATACTTGTACATTAATATTAATTAATTACACTCTATTTTTATAATAATTGAAATAAATTTGTCGATCCTACTAGATAAAAGAGAATTAAAAAAATGACATCTCGATAAATGATAATAAAACTAAAACTAAAACTTGATAAGCGAAGAATTTAGATCGATAGAATCGATTAACGATGTGTCGCTTATCAAACGCGTTGAAAACATAAAATATTAAACATAGATCTAATTATCAACTCTGTAATTAATCTTAGCCGTCTTTGAATACATAATTATTTAGCTTATGTTTAATTATTTATTAGCAATCAACATGTAATACTCTTATTCTTGAGTTAATTAAAAATTTAAAGTTAGTCACGCAAGTTATAACTTATTGATATCATGCAAGTACAAAAGTTGTTGATTATTATTTATTAGTTATTAGTTATAGTGACCTAATCATTTGGGAGTAAAGTATTATATGTATAGATAGATAACAAGATATTGTGCGTCATGTATCGACAGGCACATGTGGCCTTGTGATTATTTTTCAAACAAAAAAGTTATTATACAAGCTCAACACATATTTTAAAACTGATAAATCTTGAAATTTAATTAAGCGGTGTTTGTTTGTTCAGGGTGTTTTTAACCGGTTAAATAATTAACAAACTATGTGTATATATTTATAAATGGTACAAATTCTAATTAAACTCTATTTTACAACAATCAGACTGATTAATCACTATTTGATTAATTCAAATGATTGCAAGGCTAGATCGCGTTGAATGAGCAGAAAATAATCAGAGTGCGATTGAGGATGTAAAGTGAAGCGTAACAGCGTAAATAAAAACGCGTCATCAGTCATCTAATCAGTCATTATTGTAAAGATTAAAACGCAAAAGGTAAATAGGATCGCGGAATTTAATCGGGAATAATATAACAGCACACTGATAGAAGGATTTATTTGTATTAAATAATATTTGTTAATAGTTAACAAATCATTTATTAGAGACCACTTTTTAGTATTAAACAAATATTTCTTATAGTATTTAAAATGATTTATTTGTATTTAATAAATCTGATATTCATTTATTAAATATTAACAAATCTTTTTAACTATAAACAAATCCTTCTATCAGTGCAGACACACGTGGAAAATGTGATCTGTGATGTAATAAATAGAAGAAAAGGAGAAAAGGCGCAGTAGCGATCCCTTCTTTCCACACAAGGTTCATCCAGCTTGGGTTTCCCGCTTGCGCACATCAGTAATAATGTAAGTAAACCGTAGACGACGATCCTATCCCGCGTACAGAGTCAGCTGTGTGCATTAGCAAGGTCAGGGTCGCATAATCGATGCCTGTCGACCTACCCTCGGCTGCTGCAGTCTCCATAGTAACCTCTTCTGGTCCACTTTGATCTCCGTCTGACTCCAGACCAAAATAATATAATAAAATAATTTGTAATTTTTGGATTTTATTGTAAAAATGGAAAGTAATTTAAATTGGGCTGGGCAAAAAACGGAAAAGAGTTGGCTAATTGCTGGGTGGTATGAGCGCGTTAAAGAATCATACATTGCATTGTGGTTTTCTCGGGTGTTTCAGACTGGAAGAATGTCCAGTGCCAGCGGTAACAACAGTCTTGCCAGTGCGACCAGTTACAGTGGAGCTAGTACTCTTACTGGAGGTGTAGGAGGTGCATTAAGTCTGATGGGTTGTGTCAGAGAGGCTTCACCTCCGCCTCAAAATCATCGGACGCTGGATCTTGGCGATTTAGCGATGCAACGTCATGCGGATTTACTTCCTAAAGGTATGTTTAAATATTAAAATGTCTATATTGTTATTATTTTTATTTTTTTCTTGAAAAATTAATTATTTGAATGAAAAAAATAGCAAGATTTGGAAAGAAAAATTGATTTTTATGTTTTTAGGCTCTAGAATGTCGGTTTAGCTATTAAAAATGAATAAAAAAAATTTTAATTAATAAATATCAAAATCAAATTTGAGTTTTAAAAAAACGAGCCTGAAACAAATTATAGAATTTATTTTTAGCTCAAAAATCAATCAATTGGTAAATTTTTAAACTTTTTGAATGTAAAAATCGTAAAAAGTTTCGGGGATAGTCAATCTCTTATCAAACTTTTACTCTAAACTTAAATTGATTAAATGATAACTGGATCTATTTAAAACGATATCTTATATAACGAGTTACTCGTAAAATGTTAAGCCGCGTGTTGTTATCTTTATAAATTTAGGTCACTTGAACACCTAGAAAAATTGCTAAGACAATATATTATATATTTTATATTTATATTTATATAAGGACTTAGTCACTTTTGCTTATTATTGAACGTAAACACAATACAACATCCAACAATATGAAGAGTGTTGCTCAAAAAGAGATCGATGGATCTTAAATGTGTTACTGGAACGTCCAGTATTTAAATTAAAAAATAATTAATAATTAATAATTAATAATTAATATACAATACTACAGAAAGTATCTCGTGATTTAGTTTAGTGATTGATATGTATCACATATGATAGACGTACAATGCATATTCCAGTTTACGGATAAATGATTGACTAGTACGCACTTGACTGAATTAAGGTCGAATCAAGGAGCGTGGTGATGTTTACGTTCGTGTATGTCACGTTATGTGTTCTTATTCTTTCTTCATTTTTTATTCACTTTGTTGCTTAGTTCTCTTGTCAGGTCACATACTTTCACTTTAGATTTACACTCTCTTATGCAATGTAAGGATACACATCTTTATGCTTAGACTTTTTATAATTTTTAAAATTCACATTCATGTATTCTGTTGAAATCATTGCATTTTATTATATTTATTGCACACCTCCCTTCCCATCGAAACCCTTCCCTTCATTAATTTTATCAGTAACCTGGTTGTTGATGTAACTGTGTATTATTTTGTGTTTCCATCAGCCGCCGCTTGAATTTCAATTAATTAAAACTCTTCAATTTTACGGTTCAAAAATAACAATGTTCAACTCGTAATTTTTTTTCCCATCAAATAAATTAAAATAAAATAAAATTTGTTTGTTTAGTTTAACTTAAATTGTCTAGAATTTAAATGTAATTGCAGGCAATTATTATTTTATAAATAACAAAAATGATTGTGCAATTTAGCAGCCATCAACTAGCTATTAATCTTAGACATAATTATATACTCGTAAAGCATAAATAGTGTCGCGTAAAAATGGCGCATACAATAAAATTATAAAAAGCATTGAATGTAAATCTAAAAAAAATTCAACAGTCTTTAAAGATTCACTCTGTAACAATTCGATACCTTTCTCTTCATTTCTTTTTTTTAATATATTATTGTCTCTCATCTCATCTGTTCTTTTGTTTCGCAATACTTTTCCCTCATTTCCTTACTTTGGTGATGTTGCGCTGTCGCTGGAAGCAATCCCCGTTTAATCCCAGCATCCTTCAGCCCTTCGGCTTTGCTCGCTAAAAATATATAATATATATCTCCCTTTCATTCAGAGTATTTTTTCATCTCGCTTGCAATTTGCTGCATGCGCTAACTCTTTTGTTCCTCAACTATGCTCACCGTCTAGTCTCCATGCAATCGATCTTACAATTATTATCCATTGAGGGACACAACAATGCTCAGTGCCTATAGGTATAGTATCTAAACACCGGCTATGGTGCTTTAAAATTGAAAAGGCTTCTTCAAAATATTTAAAATCCCGACTTTTGTTATTTAATAATTCATTTCTTCAGTTTAAAACTCTAAAGGATATTATCTACAATCCAAGTTTCCAAGTTTCCTTGCAGTTATTTTTATAAATCCAATGAAAAGTAAATACAGTCATTAATTTTAAATGTCGCAATCAACAATAACTATAGTCAATCTATTTCCAAACACAAACCTCTAAATTAGCGTTCAAATATTGACAATTAGCTTTCAAATAATTGCATTGACCTGATAATAACTTGGGCAATACAAATCAAAGCGTTGGATACAATTTTGTAATAATATTATTTTTTTTTTTTTTAAGAAAAAAATTTTTTTTGAGTGAAAAAGTAAAATTTTTATCAAAATTTGAATAGTATAACTTATTAAAATTTTATTTTTATGATTTGGATTACCGAATTAATTAAGCCGGCTGGAAAATCCATTTGTGATCGTCGTGGGCATGGGAATTGGACAGACGTTGATATCGATGGCGAGTTTGATTAACCTAGATACACACCCGGACGAAATGGAAATGTGTTCGTCGTTGATCGTTGATCGTTCATCCATTTTCAATCACCACTGACGTACCTTTGTAACCCAATCAATGCCTCTCCTATGGAAATATCCTCTCTATACATTATAAAATATAACCAATATTATTTACTGTCCATATATCATAAATAAATTCTGAAAAAAAAAAAAGAAAAAAAATGCAAACAATTTAAAATAATTACAATTATTAAACAACGAAAGTGTTTTAGATTTTCGCTCGGTTATTTTCTCGGTCATATTAAATTAAAGCTTTCTCTGTTAGTAGTTTAATGCTATTAGGAATTCCACAATGTAATTTCTATTTAATTAACATTAATCGGCCATGAACTCATTTCAATTAATCATCGTAATCACGGAGGAATAAATTTTTATTTTATTTTAATTTAATCAAATATGTAAGGAAAATTGTTCGAGTGTACCTGGTATTTATTTGTGAAAACTTAAAATGCTGATACTAATTTAAATCTTTCGTGCTAACAGAACCAAAGAAAAGACGCTTTCATCCTCTCCGCGGGCTGAGAAGAATCTTCAGAAGAAAGAGCAGAAGTGCTGCTGATGCCGCCTTCGATTCTCACAACGATCGAAATGACCCAGTGACTCACGATCGTGAGGACATGACTCTCAGGCATCCAGCTGGACGTACTGAGGACGCTCGGAGCCAAAGTGCTAGTGAATTACTCACTGATTCTTGCGATTGTCAAAGGTGACTTTTTTTTATCTCCCTTTAAATTATACTTTAGTCTTTTTTCAATCCCGTTTCCAATTTATTAACTCTTTTCATTCATTTTATTTTTATCTTTTATAGCAAACGGCCTATGAGCTGGGCTAAAAAATACAGATTATCATTGAGGAAATCATATAATAAACAGTAAATACATCATTTTGGTTTATTTACGGTGAATATACTGAAGCGAAACTTCAAGAAATAATTTTTATCAGAAACTACGCTGAGAAAAAAAAAAATTGGCTAGACAAGAATTTGTTGATGTAAAGAATGTCAATATCTATCTTTATTTTAACTAAATTAAATAATCAATTAAAAATAAACAATTAAAATTATTCTTATTAAAAGTAAAAAAATTTGATCATTAATCGAAGACTCCAGTGAAGCATTTTCCAATTTACAACCCAGATAAAAAAATAGATTCTTAAAACTGCTGAAGTATCAACTAAATTTTTATTGAATTAAAGTCACGCTTCTGTATCTTCATTGTTTTTTTTTTTTTTTTTATTACGTTTACATTCTTCATGATAAACCATCAGAGTATACTTAATAAAAAATAAAAAAAGTTGGTCATTTAGTTCTCAAGAACTTTTTTGCGAGCGTTCAGTTGTAAGCTTTTAGCGTTAAAAATAAAAAGGTTTGCGATGTTGTGTATAAAGTAAATTTAGTGTATCATATATAATAATGTGCTCGCCATAAGCAAAGTATGTAGACCACGTATACTCGCGTACGTACATTATATAGATGTGTAAAGGTATTATATCTATAGATTATTTAATGGAGGATCGTGAGGTGTCTGGCGCTTGTACATTGCCCTTTTGATCGTCTCGTACTTTTGTTTTTCGTGGCATACCACATATCTAAGTATATATCCTGTTGTGTTTTATTAACGAAGTTCCTTGGCTTTTCCAGTGGGTTCCTCAGGCGAGGAGGCGGCGTACAAGAGACGTTTACCAAGCTCCGAGGTGCTTCAGGTCAACTCTCAGTGTCTCACGACAGTGTCTTCCCCGGGGAGGTGCCTCATACTCGGCCTCTCTCATCTCTAGATACCTTGGCTACATTCCAAGTACGTCATTTTTTTCTTACATGCTCATATTTTTATAATTCTACTCCTTATACATATATTATACTACCTTCATCACCGAAAATTCCTCTTAAATCTTTCATTCACCTAAATCAAATTAAATTTTTTACTCACCGATTAATCTACTGCACATTCCACACCCTCTTTCTCTTTCTCTCTTTCGTCTCTTTCTTCAGAAACTCTGGATTGCAAATACTATTTCTGGTAAGCAATAAGGTCAACGATGGAAATAGAATCACCGTAAAGCTCGCGTACTAACCGAGAACGACGTCTTGAAAATTCATTCTCGAAAATATTTTAAACCTACTACAATCACTATATTGACTTTCTTGTCGATAAAATTTACTCAATTTATTTTTAAATTAATTTTATCTTCAACACGAATCCTTTAAATACCTCGCCAATTTTCGCTTTGAATTTTTATCTTAAAAATAAAAATAAAAAATTTGTTATTAAAATTTACAATTAAATATAATTATATAAAAATAAAAAGACCAACTCTGTTATTATTTTATTATTTTAAATTGAATACTCACCATTATTTTAAAAAAATATAATAAAAAGATTTATGAAAAGCCAGGATTAAATTGATAAAATCATTGTTAAATCTACAGCACTCCTCATTAATTTTTCACCATTATAGTAAGCGTCTGCGTTCCAACCTGATAGTCTCAAGAAAGTCTTTATAAATGTGTTTCATCATTTTAAAAACACAACTCCTTTCCTATTGTTACCCTCTCTCAGTATTACTTGTATAAATTTTAATAAAAAGAAATATATTTTTTTTTAATAATTACAACACACTTTTTAAATTTACTGTACTTTATTTACAGAGACGACAGGGAAAAACAAATGATGAAGCTAACAAGAGCCATGGCATCCATGGAGCTTCCAACAATCGGATATCTCTTCGAGTAAGTTCAACCTTTAATTTATTCCATTAATAATTAATAAAAAAAAATTTTTAATTACAATGAATTATAAATTGATGCAGGTGTTGGAGCAAATTAAGACTGCCATAGAGAGTAGGAATCAGCTGGCATCGGCGGAGACGCACGTTCCTCTTGTGAGTAGATTAAATTTTAGCGATACTTGTGTTAATGTTGAAGCATAATAATAATGATAAAAAGTACTCTCAATAAACTGAAGCAGTAAAGACAAAAATCATAGTGGAGAGAAGATGATAAGATGGACTCAAGCTGCTCTTTGGTTACAAGTATATGTGTGTGTGTACTGATATATGATGTATATGATGTATACATACTGTTATGTTACAAGTACTGCGACGATACACATCAATTTTTACCGTTGCTTTCTTTCTCGGCTCGAAACGTCGCGGTTGACGAGTCACCAAGTACAACACATTTACTTACTCATACACTATATTGTTGTTGTTAACTGCGTTTTATTAATGTCACTATAAAATATATATATATATATATATACAAAACTAATATATTTATAAGTCATCATTTCCTTTTCTTCAAATGATGTCACGTTATTTTTTTGCGTTGCAGGCCTCCGGGGAACATTATCAGCAGGAAACTAGTGAGGTGAGATACCGCACCGAGTGTAACATTCGGCTTTGCTTGTTTTTATTCTATTAAAATGATATCGCTCTATCCACACGATTGAGCATGTCGTCTCAGATTCATTAAATAACTCGGTCTGCTAAGAGCTAAAATAATTTTATTTATTTATTAGCTATTATATTTTTAAATATTGGGATTTATTTTTAAAGTTCAATGAATTTATAGAGTAAGTTATAAATCATTTAAATAAAATCTTATCCAGTGGAGAGTAATTTAGTCATAGTGGTTCTTGTAGCCTCACAGGAGTTGATAAATATTGATGAACCATTGAGAACTTGTAGTGCTTGTCATCGATATAGAGCCAGTGCTTTGCCTACTATTTAAATGCAAGTGACCTGATAAATTCAGTGTTGAAATATTCTGAGATTTTAAATTAAAAATTCAATATGGGGGTAAAGAAATTTTTTCTATTTTTAATTTTTCAAGTCTTTTTTAAACATATGAAAAAAAAAAAAAAATAAAAATAAAAACAACTGCTACTTCTGCAGTATGCTTGTATTAACTCGAGATGAATAATAAAAGGTCTATTGTGATTGCAGAGCCGTTTCAGCCGTACAGATAAACGTGAACGAACCGATAGAGAAGAGCCGGAGGAAAAGTTCAGGGTAAGTTTTGATACTTTTTTGATATCAACAAACTGAACAAACCGGTTTTCTCCATGAGTCACTAGTCATTTATCGAACAAATTGCCAAAACGGCAATAACCGTTCGTTCTCTTCTCCTATCCGTTTTGTTGACAATTTTCTTTTATTTTTTTGATTACATTATCAAGTATATATTACACTCGGGCTATAAAAGAGTGTAAAAAACATTTACTACCTCAGATTTAAGCAATTTAAGATTGAAAAATTAAAACGAAGTTGTTAAGAGTATTAATAATGAGTGTGTTGAATTTTAGTAAACGAGTTTTCCGAAAAAAGCCAGAGCAGCAAAGCAATAGTGTGTTGTTTGAAATGTTTTATTGCAATCCTCGTATTTTAATATGCAATGAATTCAGATCAGAATCAGGTCAATGGAGTCCTAACGACAGAGTGATCCCTTTTACGGAACCAGTTTGGGTTCTTGTCCTCTTACTTGACATAAACAATAATCATATCTCTAATAATATTATATTATTATTAGCCATATAATAATACAGCATTCCGTTAGATTAGTGAGATAAAATTCTATAATGAACAATTATGTTTCTTGTATTTGTTTTTGCAAGGCAGAATAGAGAGGAGTCTGATGTATGTGCTGTAATCGTAGACTTAATTATAAGACAAGGTAATACAATTATCGCTAGGCCAAGTCAAGGCCAAGTTCTAATGAAATTAGCGAGTAATTAGTCAGGATCGTGAGTAGAGATGTTTAATTTAAAATAAAATAACCATGTGAGTATGCTCGAGTATTACGAGCTAACGTTTTAAATAAATTTACCGTTACTTGGCCTGATGCTTCTTTCGACAGCTATTTGTGAAGCACCTTTTTATAAAACCAACACAACACTCTCTTCTCGGGGCTTCCCAGCACCTGGCGCCATCCAGCGTTTCACCTGCCGGTTTACCTGCAAGCCCATTGATAATAAAATTTCCTGCCGAGGTGGATTGCGAATTGAGGATCATCAAGCGACTGAAAGTAACTACTTTATCAACGGGATTAAGACTAACACCTGGTAAAATCATCTCAAGACTTGAGGAGCCGTTTATAATTTAATAATCCTCAGACACTTTTAACTAATAAGAGAAAATTTTAAATAAATTAATTAGATATCTAATTTAATTTTTGTTAATTTTAACTTTTAAATTATCAGTATAATTATAGAATATTAAATTTTGGTATTAATATGCCTAGTATGTCCTCATTTATCACTTTGTTCAATAGTTTTTAATCATCTGATTGATTATCAAGGATAAAATATGCCTAGTAGATTTTTTTTTTCATATTTTTAACCATAAAAATTAAGCAGAAACTCTAATTAAGAAGAAAAAACAATGTATAAAAAATAAAAATATAAAAGAAAGTAACTTCAAGTCAAAATCATCAAGGATCATGATTAAAACTTCAATTTAAATTAAAAGATAAGAAGCCTACTGATGAAGTTTTGGTGATTGAAGAAAAGAAGTAAAAACAATAATTTTAGGATGAGCAATTGTACCTGGATCTGAAGGACCTTTAGTGGGTCAACGTAAAACCCATAAACCGTTGAATGAAACCTCAAGTGGGATTGAAGCCGAGACATTTAACAGTGCAAAATAAAATAAGGCTTGCACGCCTAGCAATTACAACGGTTTGCGTTAGCCTTCTCACGGTTTAAATCCACACACCAACTTGGTGGCAAAATTACCAGCACCAGCACCAAGAGAAGCGACGTGTAATATAATGAGTCTACGTAAAAATACGTGCATGTGTGTTGCGTATTAAATCCTAAATAATGAAAAGTCTACTAAAACAACTTATTGCAGATCCAGGCGTGTGGTACGAGTTTGCGAAAGACCTTTGATGACTGTCAAGAGGGAAAAGTAAAGTATGGCACGTGGTGATGGTGATAGTAACCACGATGGTGGTTAAGGAGAATGTTGGAGGCGTAAAAGACTAGTACGTACTTGTATCACCACACACACTTAAAATAGAGCCTCTACTCTGATGATATGTGTGTGTGTGGAGAGATAGGATAGAGCCGAGGTAGAATAGAGTGGGTATGCCCAGGAACACCAATACCTTCAACCAAGGAGCTAAACAGCTGGCAAACGTAGTTAGCGTACTATTCCAGACAGGACAGAGTTAAGAGACCGTTAGTGTTCTCGCGTAGATATTTATTTTTCATTTTTATTGTTTATGTCCGTGCGGTGGTACGATAAAATAAAATAGTCCAGCCATGATGACTCTGGTGTTGGTGTTGGTGTTGGTGTAGACTCGGTACCCTCTCGACTCTATGTAATACAGCCCCTTTCTACTTCATGAGTTAGTAAGTCCCCTCTCTTGTCTCTATTGCCTTGGAAAAGTCGTTTGCCAGAACGCGACAGTTCACCTCGTGATATTCTTACCGAACAGATCGGCTGGTTTAGTTAAACAATAAAATTACTAGTGATAGCGTCTTTTACTATCAGTGAGTTCCGGAAATTTAAATCCACAGGTCAATTTTTGTTTTGCAAAATGAGACCTAGTGGTACAAAAAAAAATATTCTGCTCCTTTATCTTTGCTGGATCAGTGAACAGATGCAGGTCACGGAAGCGTCGTTTTCTTGCATCAGTAATCACCATCAGTATACTTAGACACCTTGTATTATCACCAGCTTCTTATACACTCTATTAATTCATAGCATAAACTCTTTTGTTGGCTTAGAGTATTAGCGCTATCAGTGATAACGAGAATCCATCAACCGGCGATTAATTCTAGTGAAATTAGATAAAGATACTGCGTGATCTTGACGCGATTTTCCGGAATTAAAATAGTTGATAACTCTGAAAAATAGTTATTGTTTTTGCAAGTGGGATATTTTATTTATTTAAAACAGTATGAGTGAAAATTAACATTTACTCAATAGTCAATAAAATTTTTCTCTTCAGCAATAAAAATTTAATCTATTCAAAGAAATTAATTATTTTAAATAATAACTTTTGTTTTGTTTTCATTTATTGTTAAAGAAATTTATATATGTTAATATTTTAATAATTGCAAACAATGTTGATGATTTTTAAAGTGAAATTCTTTGTGTATAAATTTACTGTCAATGGTTCAACAACCTAGAATTATTTTATTGAATTGAAGAATTAGCTTTTATGTCGGAGTAACTCCCTTTTACTCTATATAATTTAAGCAACAAGGGTCAAGGGTACGGACATGAATCATAAAATGACGAATTGTTTAATCAATATTACTATGACAATAATCAGCTAAATATATGGGATAATAATAATAATAATAATAATAATAATAAATTAAAGCCCTTTGCGTGATAAGTATCTGACAGGCTTTCGTACTTAACTTTGAGTCATGTAAATATGTAAATATAAATAGTAATCTTATTCAAACTAAATTATCTTGAATGTAATGTTTCACTATAGATTTAAATAAGTATTTATTGAATTAAGTTTAAGTAGTTTTAATGTTTGTTATTAGTTTAGACATTATGAATGTTTATGTAGTTTGATTTGTCATTAAGAATTACGGAGTCTGTTAATTTAATAACCAAAAAGGAGGTTTAATTATTTAAAAGGCCAGTTGGCAAATGAAAGTAAAGCAATAAATTAAAATAACAGATAAAGTTATTAGCGTCATTAAAGATTTGAACAAGTTTTTAACATAAATATATTAATATAATTAAAGTATATAATACTCAACGAGACACGTAAATCTTGTATTGCTTCACGGCCCACGAACGCGCGTGTCCTATCGCCGTTATTTATCGAAAAAAAAAAAAAAAAAAAAAAAAAAAAAAAAAAAAAAAATAGAAATTCGCGTTAAGTAGTCGGGTTAGTATGAAATCACAAGTTGTTTTGTTTTTCTAACCGAGTATTTGATTTATTTTGTTGAAATTAAACCTGTTACAACATCATATGAATAATACAATATTACTATCACATATCATAATTCATAATATATGATAATATTTATTTTATTATAATCTGTTGTAATAAATATCCAGGAAAAAAGACACTCCTTGCAGAAAATATCAATAGAGCACTTAAAAGGTAAAGGAGAAGGTAAAAAAATAATAAAAGTTTGTGGGCGCCGTGTGGGCAGTTCTTTGGCCCAGAATTGATGCACCTTGATGAAAAATTAATAATTACAGATGTCCTGAATACTTTTCTGAGTCATAATCATATTTTATTATTGAGAAAAAAAATTATTTATGTACAAAATAGCTGTACTTTTGGCCTGATTACTTTTTTTTTGTTAATTAATGCACGTGTATTTTTATAAGTTAATTCTAAAAAATTATATTATGTAAATATAATTAAAGAGGTAATAAAATTTCTCTATTAAAATGTCATGAGTCATGAGAATTTTAAGTACACTCTTTTTACCGTAATTTTTTTATAAAAAATTATTAATTTTATGTAAATTATTAAATTTTTCTTTTTGCAATTAATAAGTACTGTTATGAAACATAATTTTTTTCAATATTAATTTTAATTTTGACTATTTTTAAAAAATTATCAAAAATTTCTATTTACATTTTTTTTATCAGAGATTTTTTTTCATTATTATTAATTAAATATTTTAATAATAAATTTTTTTTATAATAATAAGAATAATAATAAATAAAAAGTACAGTTATAAAACAGATAAAAAAAAAAAAAAAACTAAATTATGATTTATATAAAATAATGATAAAAAAAAAAAAAAATATCATTGAGTGAATTTATATACATATTTATTAGTATATGTTGTCTGGTACATATATATAAATATACAAAGTAAAGTTGAGTTATAATAGAGTGTTTCCGCGATTTCTATTTGCTACTGAGTGTGTGAAATCGGCCAAGAGTGACTGCCTCTAATAGGATAGATAGAATATAAAATACCCACACCGGTGTAAACACTAAATTGGAATAGTCAACCGCAACAAACACACACACAAGCTCCTGTCTTATATTTATCTTGATACCGGTGAGGTTGAAGGTCGCGTGGGAAACGATTTGAATGATACTGGGTTAACAACTAATAAGAAGCTTGTGATGATACAAGGCACCATTTAAACTAATTAATAAAATGTTTAATGGCAATGAAATCTAATTGATCCGTTTACAGTGGGACTTGAACAGGAATAGAGTGAAAATTAATTGTCTGATAATTAATTTTCATTAAAATTTAATCAAGAAAAAATGGTGGTGTCACGAGAGACAAGTATTTCGACGAACATACGGGCGATCATCGAGCAATTGAATCTAAATCCCGTTGAAAGGCGACGTCTTATTGATCGGACTCGCGAGACCGTCAGAATAAGACCCGTAAGTTCTCCAGCCAACATAACAATCGGCGTTTACGGGTGCAATGACAAAACTTCAGTGGATACCAGGACCAAAAGTACCGTTGATATTTTTCCTGAGGTCAAAATTGATAGCAGAATTATTGCTGGTGAAAATAATAACTCGAAAATTTATCCAGCAGAAATTTCTGTTACCAATAATAATAATAATAATAATAATAATAATAATAATAATAATAATAATAATAATAATAATAATAATAATCGTTACATCAAAGAAACGATTACAACTCCATCGTCGGCTAAAATAATAATCAGTATCTGGGGTAGTAATGACGGCAAAAAAAAAGAACCTCGAGTAATCGAGAGAACGAGTTCTTGTACCGGAAAAATAGACATTAAAGTGGTTGATGATGAAGAAAAGAGAGTGCTCTTTAGATCGAGGCGCGCTGAAATGAGACAAAGGATACCGGAAGATCAAAAAGAACCATGCGATGAGGTAATCATACACATTATCCTTAATCTTGTATGTATGAAGATCATTTTGAATTATTTTTATCTCTGTTTAGTTGATTGTTTAATATCATTGATTTTTTATTAATCATTTGATAAAGTAGGACAGGCGAGTAGTCTTGCGTTATCAAAAACTAACGAAACCTGGTAAGAAGGGAATAAAAAAGAAACTCGCACGAGCAGTAGAGCTCAACAGACAACTTTTGATATTCTATTACAGCTGTGTCTGATGTAACTTAGAATGGATAGGAGAAACTAACGAAAGATGTTCATCTTTCCGCGTTTTTACGGGGTTACCATCAGGAAATTAAACTCCCTGAATCGCAATTCCCTTTCCTCAAATTATTTAAGCCAACAGGTGAATCCAATTGTTATAAATCCTATATTAAATTACAGTGATTAATTTATTTCTTTATGTTTGTTCAACAGATACCACGAACGCAACCGGACAATGACAAAATTGCTACACTGCCAAAGGAGGACTTGCGTAAGTTTTTTATTTTATATAAATAATTGCTCAATTTTCCTCCAAGCATTAAGTAATATTAAAACTTTAAATTTTTCCAGCGGAATTCGAGAGCGACTCGCTGAATCACACCGCGGCTCATCACCGGATTTCAGTGCGCCCTAAAAATCGGCGACCACCACGAAGGTCAGTCACGGCGACCAACAGCAGTATGTCCTGCTCTACAATCACAACCATATCAGAAAACTCGGACGTGCTGGACAGTCTGGAGATGTCAACAGTAACCAGCAGCAATGCCAGCACCCCGATTGACTCCAAGGGGATCACAGTGATGCGTAAATCTTCCAGCAGGATGTCATCAAGGACGTCCGATTTGTTTGAAGAGTTTGATGTTAAAAAGAAGCCCTCGAGTATGGCCTCGCTGTCGCCAGACAGTCTTGATGTCAGTATCACCAGGATCAACGAGCAAACTGATGCAATAGGTCAGCAGGATGCTTCTGGTGACATTAAATATATATCCAGGAAATCATCTGGAAATCGTCAGGTTACTACTACCAAGTTGTCAAACGTTTACGATGAATTGGAAGTCACACCGAAGAAGCGAACGTCGATTACTCGGCTATCAAAGTCCCCAGACAGCCTTGATAATTCATTTTCAAAGTCCTCCGAGGGATTTGATAAGCTTATTGAGGACGAGGAGGTGCTACCGACGTTCGGAAGATTGCAAAGTTTAATATCCAAGTCTACAGATGGGTTCGATAAGCTAGCGGAGCACGTCGATATTAAGCCTATGCCTCGGAGACTTACTAACATGATTTCAAAGTCTACCGACGGATTTGATACTTCAGACCGCGAGGAGCCCCGCCCGGCAAGGAGACCCAATAATCTGGGCTACAAGTTCTCAGACACTGTTTCCAAGTCCTCGGACAGCTTGGAGGCGATTCAGGCTCTGGTGAGCGATGACTCGATCGAGCGCAGGCGCAGCAGTTTCGAAATTCGTCCGAGAAGAACTCACAAAACTATGTCCATGTCCTCGGATAACTTTGGGAGTCTGGATCATCACCAGCCGGAGTTGCAGAAAATCAGCAGCACCTCTGATGTTTATCTTGCTAGGGTCAATAAAAGTTACGGGAAAATGGGGAGTGTGTCCAAGTCTACTGATAACTTTGAAGCTATTGATAGTCAGGAGACCAGTCGGTCAAACATAGACTTTAAACACAATTACAAAAGCTACAAGCGGACCATCTCGTCAGAGAGCTCGGATAATCTTGAGCTAGAGGATAAAGTTGAGACCCGGAAAGTTCGCAAGCCACCAAAGAAAATACCCAACTCGGTTTTAGGTCTGTATCCAGGCGATGATTATGACAAAGAGGATTATGACCGCAGGCCTTGTTTGCTGAGGAAACCTCCGACTCCTAGGCTGCAAAAGTCCTCGGAAAGTTCTGAGCTTGGCAGTACTGACACTCTTGATTCGGAAAAACGAAACAAGTCGGATAGCACTGAGACTCTTGATAGTCTTGATAAAGATTTGGAGCAAGATACCAGAGATGATGATGTACCTAATAATATTAATGATAAATATGATAAAAACGTATGTATATTTTATTATTAAGAAATTACCTTTTATTTTGTAAAATATTGACATTTTTAAAGATATAAGCTCATCCCGATGTTACACTCATCGAGACCTTTTATTTGAGTACCCACATCAATTTTTCATATATTTTATTAAATCGTATATATGTATATATGAAAAATATATAAAAAATGCTTGTGGGTACTCAAATGAAAGCTCTTGACGAGTGTAACATCAGGATGAGCTTATATAAGCTCTTCCCGATATTATACTCATTAAGACCTTTCATTTGAGTACACACAATATCTTTAAAAAGGTCAATATTTAAGAAAGTACAGTGCAATTTAACAAAAGTCATTACTTAATAAAGCAAAATTTTCTTTATTTATAATTAATAAGTCACATAGTGACTGCAAGATTGCCAGTTACTATTATTTTAATAATTATTTAATTGTAAAAATTTATTCAGGGCTCCTGGACAATGAAGCCAGTGGAAAATAAACACTACACCGAAAATGCTGATGGTATGGAGGAAGATTCAAAGTCACTGAACTACTCAGACAAACCTTACTGGCGTAAAAGTTCAGAATCAAAAGAAAATATTGACATCCATCAGCTGCTGACAATAGTAAACGGTAATAACCAACGGAACTCTGTACCATTTACGAAAAAACTTACGACATCACCGCCATCGTCACCTGTCGTTAAGCAGGAGGACAATAAGTTGCTATTCAACAATTTGCTTACCTCTAAAAATGATGAAGAATTGCAGAATATGCTTAACGGAAACATATCTGAAGTGTCAACAGACACTAAGAGTTTCAAAGAGAAACTTATTATGTTTGAGAAACTTGGCAAGTGAATAGAGTAAGATCAAATTAAAGCCATTGTGTGATACCACTTACTATTTTTTTTTTTTTTATTTTCGTTTCTCTTTTTAGTTTATTTACAACGCGTTCATTAACGAAAATACTTTACTACAAATATATACGGGAAAAAGAAGAAAATCAACTTTCTTCCACTGTTTAAATAAATAATATATATATATATATATATACTTATTTGTATCAGTAACTATGGAGATTATTAACGAACTAACTGTAATGCAAATTAACAAAATACTTGCCTTTAATGTTTAAATAATCACTTTACAGTATAAAATTAATACTCGCGCAAAATATGTAATAAATATCACTGTAATTTTAATTGCCGAGTTAACTTAAATATTTTTTATTAACGTTATTTTGTATACTTTGTAATTTAAGAGTTCAATTTATTATCTTTAATTAATTTAACGTCAAATATATAAAACCTGTTAGGGTTCAATCAATAATATATGTAGTGTTTAGTGGTACAATTGAAAATTTGTTTTTTAAATTTAAAATGTGTAAAGAATATCGGCTGTCTGTGTATAAAAATCACCCCGTGATACGCACTGTGTAGCTTAAATAACGTATTAATGAATATTGTAAATAATTATATGTACCACGTATCATTATTATTAAAAATTAAAATCGGTACTACCGTGGTTACCTTACTAGGTCTAGATGTGGCCTAATATAAAAAAATATTTCACAATAAATAAAAAAAAATATTCGACATTTATTTGAGATTAATAAATGAGGATTTAAAAATGTTTTTAATTATTAAAACTCATTTATTAAGTCTCTAAAATGGACTGATCCCGAAAAATAATTAAATTAGTTATCAATCATCAACATTAGTTACCTAATTACCTATATAAACAGTAATAATGTAATACGTAAAACAAAAAAATGCAGTTTGGCATGAGCTTAAAAATGATATCACTAAAATAGTCTTATAATTATTATAATAATGTTAATAAAAATAATAATATAATTATTAACTATTGAAAAAGATTTAAACCTATTGAATATTGAATTAAAAATGTTTATTATAAATATTAATGGAAATTGTAAATAAAATTGCCATCACTATCATTATCTGTTTGACAAATATCTTTATTTAATTATTTTTTTTTGTTTTTATTTTCATTTATTTAAATTGAATCTGCAAACGTGGCCATCACCACGCTGATGCATTAAAAAGTTACAAAATACTTAACTTAATTAATTAATTAATCAACAGATTCACATTTAATTATTCGAAATTTACATACACACATTTTTTTTTAGTTGAAAAAACAGTAACGAGATGTTTTTTTTTTATTTTTTTCATTTTTTTCCACAAAAAAAACTGGATCACCGCTTGCACAATTTTTTACAACGAAAATAAGTGCATTATCACAGGACCCGTACTTATTACTTACTTTACTCATTTATTACTATTAATTACTTCATTATCTTCTTTTGCTTTACTTTGATACATCTATAAATAATCCGGTGTAAAAAAGAGGAATGTAACAGTGATCCAATTATTTTTTAAAAGACAGTAACAACTATTTACTAAATATGTTTTCAAAGTGAAAAAATTGTGCCATGGCTTCAGTACTCATTTGTATTTTTTTTTTTTTTTTTTTTTTTTTTTTTTTAATTAATATGTATAATTATTGTATCCTAAAATTTAATAATCTGGCATCAACTTCTGAAGACGACCACAGAACTAATATTTTACAAAAAATTCATAACGAATTATCTTCCATTGAAATAACTTTTATTTTTTTAATAATCTTATCAATCATTTACTTTATTTAATTCTCTTTAATTATTGCGAAGTAAATGCATTTATCGTTGACTAGGCACTTGCTAAAAAATTCTCTAATAATTACTGGCATTACAAAGTATTTATTGGTTTCAAAATTATGGTCGTGTCAATTAAAAAAATTATTAATAATGAAAAAGACAAAAAAGTTGAATAATTTCGATGATATCCACCTTGACAATGATAATTATTATTATTATTATTATTATTATTATTATTATTGTGAACATGTAAAACCATGGTGAAGTGTCCACATCAACATTTTAAAACTCTATAAAACATGTTATCGATTTCTTATCAGTTAGTGGTTGTCAATAAATATTTCTACAACTCATCGTGTACACTTGAGTTATCAAAATCTGGATTACAAAGCGCCGGTGTGGTAAATACCATAGCATACTCACATCGACTCGGTTCTGACACCGACACTAATTTATTTTCAGTACCACAGCGCAGCTCAAGCATCGTGGACCTCGCTGGTCCATTCCAGCAAGTGAGACCTCTATCAAATTTGGCCTTTGAGTATTTGTTATGTTCAGGACCGGCCCAGTCGTTCCAGTGACCTAAACTGACTTCGCTACCGCCTGACTTGGCGCTCTGAGTAGCTCGTCCGAAGAGACACATCGAGTAGACGTACTCCAAATCAGTGTACTGATAGCACTCACCGTCCAGCGAAGCCAAGACAACATCAGGGCCATAGTCGCGCTCTACTTTGGCTTCCAGCGATCTGATTTCGTTCTGAAGATCCAGGGCAGCTTTTTCGGCCTGTTGGTACTGTTCCCGGGCAGCATTCGCTTCGTCAATCAGCGCCTGAGTTTCCTCGTCATACTGAACCGGAGGTTGCTGGGTTATTTGCTCTACCTCGCCTTGTCTCTCGATTTCTTCATCGTGGTCAATGTCTTCAGGCGCCTCGGGGTCGTGCTCGTCCTCATCGTCTTCTTCATCAGAGTCATGCTCATCTTGGACGTGCTCCTCGTGCATTTCATGTTCGACCTTGTCACCTGGACCTCTGAACAATCCTAAAAAATTAAATTAAATTAAATTAAATTAATAAATACAAATAAATCCAGATGTTAAATCTACATTGTTAAGACAATAAGAAAAATTTTGTGTTCAAGGTAGTCATATGATAAAATCGGGTTTTTTAATAAAATTTCTAGATACATAATTAAGAAATGACCTTGTATCTTATAAAATATCAACATTTTTAATGATTTAAGCTCATCCCGATGTTACACTCATCAAGACCTTTCATTTAAATATCCACATCAATTTTTCATATATTTTATATATTTATTTATATATATGTATATATGAAAAATATATGAAAAATGCATGTGGGTACTCAAATGAAAGCTCTTGATGAGTGTAACATCGGAATGAGCTTATATCTTTAAAAATGTCAATATTTAAAAAAGTACAGTGCAATTTAACAAAAGTCATTATTTAATAAAGCAAAATTTTAATTTTTTATACAAACCTTGTTCCTTCATCAGCACTGGTTTGATATTATCCCAAGATTTCTCGACAAACTCATCAACATTGACCTCATCCTGCCCCAAGAAGAACATGGCTTCTTCCACAGTGACAACTCCATTAAGATCCCGATCAAAAATAGCCCTGGACTGCAATTCGTCCAACGTAACACTGCGACTTTCATCAGAGTCAAGCACCTTGAAGTACTCTTGAGCTTCTCTGAGTCTGACATCCTCTTGTTGGTCTTCAGACTGCTGGTCAGCTGGAGTAGGCTCAGGTTCAGCAGGTTTGTACTTCTCCAAAGCAGCAGACTCTCTCTCGACAGCCTGGTTCTTGATGACCTCCTTCTCCTTTTTGATAAGATCAGCCTCCAAGAAGTCGTTCCTCAACTTAGCCAGCCGGTCCCCGATTTCGCCCTTCAACTTGCGTCCCTCTTCAATCAGCTGGAGCCTGATCTTGCTGCCCTCTCTCACCAACTCAGCAGCTTTCTCAGCTTCAGCTCTGGCTTCACGGCCGAGCTCCATGCAGTTGTTAACGCAGGAAACTGGTGACGCGTACTCATCACTGGCATCGCAGCAGTCACATATTCCGTCATTGACTCGGCTGGCCGTGATGTATTGAGGTGTATGGCCGGCGTTCTCACAGAAAAAGTAACCATTGGAGCAAGCAGCGGTGCCGGGTTCATCGCTCCCATCTCCGCAGTCACAGTAGTCGTCGTTAACCTTGTCAAATGTTATTATACGGCTGCCATCTAAACAACTAAAGTCTTTTTTCGGATTATAAAGTGGACTTTTTGATTGTGGGATACCTCGTATACGTGTTAATTTGGTGGTGCCGGTTACGTGGCTCAATTCAAATGATAAAACTAATGCTGATATTGCACAGAATAATAAGTAATTTATCATCTTAACTTACTTATACTCTTAATTTAATTACGTAATTAATTACTAGAAAAATTAACAAATAATTATATAAAACTTTTTTTTTTCTTCTTCCTTGTTTATATTTATATTAATTTAATACGTATTTATAATTTTTCGAGTTGAGCTTAATCAAAACAGCACAGACCCACAGACGTTTGTTGAGTTTACTACAGGTACATTTAATCCACTCTCCTCTCCAAGTAGCAACACACACACATAAACCAAAATCATTCGTTACATAGAATCCCTCGTGTCCCACTGAAACAATCACCACGTCACTAAATGAGAGCGTTAGTTGTTAAAGACTATTTTATCTGCTACAAGTAAGTTTTTAAAAAATTTATATAATAACCTTTAACAAACAATAAGTATAATTCTACCAGGGGTGACTGTCCACCTACCTCAACTATGAAGTGTATTTGAGTCTGTTTTTATTATAGATATCTCTTGAAAATTGATTAAAACAATTATTTCCCAATTAAAGTAAACACATACTTATGTATAATCAAGTTATTTATAATAAAATTTATCGAGCACAAACGATAGAAAAAAAAAAAAAATATAAATACCGGTTATTATTTAATAATTCATGAAATAAATTATTTTCTATATTGAATAGGTTTTTAATTATAAGTAATTACATATAAATATGAATCAATCTTTTGTACCTTAGGTAATCTACCAGCTGTTAGGTCACACCGGATAAAATCAATTGTTCCCGCTCCTGATATTTCGGAAGCTTACGGTGCTGCCGAAAGTCAGAATTCACAAACCCCTCTATAGGAGAGAAATTGTAACTTATTTTCCGTAAATGGCATTTACCTATATATATATACAAATTACAAGAAAATTCTTACTTACCTACAAAGATAAAACAGCTGATTTAGTTTTTTTTTTTTTTACACAAGGGGAAGAAGAAATTTCGAGCATGTTCCGATTTGCGTTCATGGATTAATGGCATCATGGCGACCGGCAAAGGAATAGCAGCGATATTCCGACCGCGAAATATTAGATTTATTGGTAATAATAATTTTAATAAACTCCAAAGTGATTATCTAGTGACAAATAATGACTGTCACCGATTATTTTCCTCGACGACTCTTGGTGTCGACACGTGGGCCAAAAGTTACAGTGATAAACGTAAGTATTAATTTTTAATATCTCAGATTACATCATTTTAAAATGGTTATTTTAATTGACATTTAGAGCTTTGTAAGTGCCTGTCAATGTCAAGTTGATTTTAATTAAAACGCAATTATTTGTGAGGTTAATAACCTGTCATATCACTGATCTATCAATGTTTGAGAAGCTGACGTGATTCAAGCATGGCTTATAACCTCAACTTGATTAATTATTGTTAATAATAAAATTAAAACATTTATTTGACAGGTCTAGATAAATTTTCAACACTGAAACGCAACTTTCATGTGACAAATAATTTACTGGCTGCTAAAGCTAATTATTATGAAGTACTTGGGTTGTCGAGAAACTGCTCCGCAAAGGAAATCAAGAAAGCGTACTTTCAAATGGCTAAAAAGTATCACCCGGATCAGAATAAAAGCCCGGATGCTGCTGATAAATTTAGGCTAGTCTCGGAGGCTTATGAAGTTCTGAGTAATGAAACTAAGAGAAAAGAATATGACACCTGGGGTGCGACATCTGAGCAGATGGGCATGGGTAATGCAGGGTTCAATCCTGGCAGTGCTAGTGGAGGAGGAGGAGGAGGACAAGGGCAAGGATATGCCAACCATAATTGGAATTTCCAATCTACGATAAACCCCGAAGAATTGTTTAGGAAAATATTTGGAGAGGCTGGATTTAAAACGGGAAATTTTTCAGACTTTGACGACTATGCAGACACTAAATACGGTTTTGGTACTGCACAGGAGGTAATTTTTTTTTTTAGAATAAGTTATAAAGTACAAAATTATAATGATTAATTTTTAGGTTATAATGAACTTGACATTCGCACAAGCAGCCCGAGGTGTCAACAAAGAAATAACTCTAAACGTCGTTGATATTTGTGACAAATGTGAAGGATCTAGGTGTGAACTTGGAACGAAAGCTATTAAATGTCAACAATGCAATGGTACGGGAATGGAAACTATCAGCACTGGGCCATTTGTAATGAGATCAACATGTAGATCTTGTCATGGGTCTAGAGTCTACATCAAAAGTCCTTGCAGGGAATGTCAAGGCAAAGGCCAAAATGTAAGTCTTATATTTTTTTTTTTTTTAACTTAAAATTAACAGACATGTCACAATTTTTTTACATAAAAAAATTAAAAAGAAAAATTCTACACTTAGAAAGTTTGAAAAATTATAACTGCAATTTTTTGACTCTAATTTAATTAATAAAAATTTTTACTGTAATTGGAGCAACTGCTGAAATTTTTATTTAAAATTCTAGGTCCAACGAAAAAAAGTAATCGTACCTGTACCAGCTGGCGTTGAAGATGGACAAACAATTCGTATGGCTGTTGGAACAAAAGAAGTTTTCATTACATTCCGCGTAGAAAAATCGCGTTACTTCAGACGCGACGGAGCTGATGTGCATACAGACGCGGAGATATCACTCGCGCAAGCAGCCTTGGGTGGAACTATAAAAATCCAAGGTGTCTATGAGGATCATACTGTCCAAATTCCCCCAGGAACATCGTCCCACTCTAAAGTTCGACTATCTGGAAAAGGAATGAGGAAAGTAAACGGGGTAGGTTACGGAGATCACTATGTCAATATTAAAATTACAGTACCAACGTCGCTTACGGAACAGCAAAAAGCTCTGTTGATGGCTTACGCGGAGTTGGAATCTAACACACCTGGTTCAGTCTTCAATGTCACTTCTAAAAAAGACGGTAATTTATTTTTTATTTTATTTTTATTATTCATGTACTACTTGGCATCGCTTGAGTTACCCTAATCAAAAATAGATGTTATAAAAATAAAACAACATGTTTAAAATTGCATTACAATATCGGAATTGATTTTTTTAGGCTCCGCTGGGGAAACTCAAGCGAAACAAGAAGTACAGGGTGAAAATAATCAACCCGATGGTATTCTTGATAAAATAAAACGAGTGATTTTTGGGTAAACTATAGCTCGGTCTAGGTAAGTTTTTTCCCCAACTGAAATATTAATTTAATTTATACTTACAGTATTTTTTATTATTTTATCACATCTAAAAATCTAATCAAAAATATCTAATGAGGTAATTAAAACTCTGATTTATTTAAAAATAACATAAAAAATGTTTTATGTTATCAGGAACGAAACAGTGTTACGATGGGCCTCTGAATTTAATAGAATTGATAAGAAAAGCTTTAAATGAGTCGCAATCATCTGATGTTAAACGGACGTCTGATAAAACAACCAATGAATCTACCAGTAATAAAAAATCAAAAATTGACGACAACAGCAGCGATCACCAGATGAAGATGAATCAGAAGATGCCTTAAGTCGTTGAATAATTCATTTAAAACTGTTTCGCTGAAAAATCATTTGATAGAGTAATTGTGTACATTAATAACGTAATCCGTAATCATTTTCTTTTTTAAAATAAAAAAAAAAAAAAAAAAAAAAAAAAAAAAAAAAAAACAATTTTATGTATGATAAGCAAAGTAGTAAAATGACAATGGTTACATATTTAAGATGTGTAAAATAAAGTCTCGTATGTTATTTGTTACATTATCCGTTTTACTTGTTATTTTAATTAATATAAAGAACATTTCTCTTGATTAATGTGACATACCGATAGTACAGAGAAAAGTAAGCTAGCAAAAAGTTCGAATAACTCTTATGTCCCTGACACAGCCTTTCATAGCTGATCGATATTGTTATAAAATAATAACACTTTTCTACTAGTGTTTGTAACATCAAGCGCTTAGATGGCATACATCCTGTGTATATACAATATATGTGCTTTTATGATTGGCGGATATTAAAACGCTGTTTTTAAAATAAAACAAACAATATTTATATGAGTACTATACAATTGCATAATATACACGCACAGATCTAAATTGATCCACTGCCAAACAACACAATATTTGGTAGAAAAAATGACTTTGTATTATAATTTAATTAGATAAATAAAAGTCAGTGTTCATCACTGTTAATTAAGTCTTTATATACGAGGTCACATCTCGTCCGTTGTGCTGGAGACCTGTCATGGGATTGGTGGCGAACCACCACCACAGGTAACACAGTAATACCGTCCGCGTGACCACTCCCTATCGAGGAATCTTAGTCACGCTATTGCTTTTTTCCAAGGTTACATCTTTACCATTAAAACAGTATCATTGATCGCTGCTTGACACACTAAGCCTCAACCAGCAGGCCGTACTTGCGTCCGATATTTGCGAGGCTTTCAGAGGCAGATACACGAAGAGCTGCCACTGTTACAGCGGCTATAGTGACAGCTCCTTCGAGATACAGTCCGTAGGCTATTCTAACGAACCCCGAAGTTGACGCTAGACCACCAGCCGCTGTGAAGTCCAAAGGAAAGAGAAGAGACGCTGCCAGTGGTCTTGACCTTCCGGCACCAAACCCGATTATTCCTAGCAGGTAGTATCCGGCTGACATTCAATGTTTGCTTTTAATATTTGCTTAAGAGTTGTATTGTAATAAAAAAAATTCGATAAGTAGGACTCGACTCACCAATCAGAATAAAGGGAAAAATTTTGACCCATTGTGGGACAGGTAATCTTTCAATAGCTTCTACGTCGTGATCAGCGCCGTACCTTTTGCGCACGGCGTATTGCTGAAGACGAACGGCAAGAAGAAGACCTAGATTGAAAATTAGTAGAAAATGCGCTGGAATTCCGATCGCTGCAAACACTACAGCTACTGTTCGGCCGGGATTTGTCCGAGGAACTGGCGCTCCAAACCCTGGAATTTAAATTTAAACTTAAAAAATGATAATTACACTTTGATATATAAAAAGTAACAAAGAAATTTTTGTTATATTGCACTGTACTTTCTTGACTTTTTTAAAGATATAAACTCATCCCGATGTTACACTCATCAAGAGCTTTCATTTGAGTACCCACATGCATTTTTGATATATTTCTCATATATATAATATATTATATATAAATAAAATATATGAAAAATTGATGTGGGTACTCAAATGAAAGGTCTCGATGAGTGTAATGTCAGGATGAGCTTATATTTTTAAAAATGTCAATAATTCACAAGGTAGAAGATCATTTCTTAATTATATATCTAGAGATAGAGTATTTTTGATGCTACCTAAATACTTATCAATAAATTAACTATGGACACAAAATTTATCTTATTCTCTTAATAATATAGATTACTGAAATATTAATGCAGGTGCTGGAAAATAAAAGTGTGAATATTTAAAGAACAACCTGTTACTCGCCTAATGTAGTGAGAAGCGATATAGCGAAGAGTATACAACCAGAAAATGTCCAGAGTTCTCCGCTCTCACCCCCTTCGCCGTACCCGGAGTTAACCGCAGCGAGTAAAAGTTTTTCATGCTTCGCGACATACTGTCGAACTTTGTTACTCCAGAGGGGCTCCATTTCTTCTTCACTGGCTTTTAATTGACGCAACTCGGTGGCCAAGCCGACAGCCAAATCCCGCTGCATGTCCTTAAGTTCGGCTACTTGCTTGGTTTCACGCGGTCCTTCTGTCGCGTAAAACGCCGCGGCTCCCGCGATCGCCCAGAAAGTTAAAAGCCACGCGAGACCTAAATAACACCGACCCATTAGTTTACTTTATACTATTTATATAAATAATCAATAAAGTTATGTATTATAATTAGTTAGTACCTACCGAATTGACACATGGATAGTCTTCCTAAAAACCGTAAATGCTTCCAAATTTTCGAGCAAGTCCGGGAATTTTCGCCTTCCTCCTCCTCCTCTATGATGTCTTTTAATTTTGGAAAGACTCGCAACCAGTAAGGACCTTCTCGCTCGCGTGTCTGGATTCCAATAGTCTTGATAAATGGCATCCCGACAATTTCATTTGTCTGCTGGTCTTTCAATTCAATTGTCAAGTCTTCAGATATAGTTCGCGAGTCCAAGGACACGGGAGTGCCTAAAATAACAATAATAACTTAATAAACTCGAAACACTACTTTAATAAAATTAAATACATTAAGATAAAAAAAAAAAATTTTAATCAATAATTAATTAATTCAGTCAGTTACTTGATAATTTTTTTTTAATAAATAAATTTGCTCCAAAAAATTACATTTTTAATTTTTTTTTTTTAAATAATTTATTTGTTAAAAAAATTATCAAATATCTGCAAAAAAATTTTTATTTAATTCACAGTATTATTTATAAATCACTTGGATACTTTTTTACAGATAAAAAAAATATTCACATCACTTTTGAGAATCATTTAAATTTTCACATTTTTTTAAAATAAAATTAATCACTAAAAAAATTATCAACGACATATTTATCCATAATTTATGAATAAAAATAATAAAGATTTATCAAAAGCTTAAATATTATTGAAGAAAACAAGAAAGACTTGTTTTTATCAGCAGACAACTGTCAAACAAAGTTTGTACAACTGTGTACTGAAATTAGTAATTAAAATTAGTTAGTGTCTAGCAGTGTTTAGTTTAGTATAATTATCTTTAATACAAGTGCTAAATAAATGTGTGAGTTAACGTGACGTACAGTTATTAAGTATACCTGATGCACAAACAACGTCAGCATCATCTTCGTCGTCTTCACGCCTCTCAGTCATACTAACTTTCAGCTCAGTGACACGTGGACGATTAACTCGGGACGATTCTTTCGTGACAACTCGTGGATGTACCGAGTTTCCGATACGCGCAAGCCGGTGCGCACGTCTACGTGAGGGTAAGTTCCTGCTGATCCCAGTGATAGGCCTGGATGATAACTGTGACACGGAAATCCCCCGAGTGAACGATTTTTCTCCTGATAAATCATTGGCACGCCAACTACCCGCGAGGTGTTTGCTGTTCTTGTTCGCGGGCTCTCTGATCAACCCCACAGAGGTTGCAGCTGATGAAGATGATATCGGCACTAATGATGGAGGCGCCGGAAATTCTGGTACGTTCATAGACACGTTTGCTCACACTGTTATGACTAACAACCAAGATTTATCTGAAAAATAATAATAAATAATTTTACCAAGAAATTATCTCTGTAATAACAGTCATTATATCTATTACAGTCCAACTTTAAATGTACGATCTTAAAATACTCACTCGAGCTTCATCGTGTTAAAAATATTTTCCAGTTACCGAGAAATATATTTAGGTATGATTTATTTTATTTATTTTATAAATATAAATATTATTATTTATTTATTATTTTTTATTTAACAGACAAAATTAAAATGACTCACTGGTTTTTAATGTTAACAAAATTCAACGTCACCAATCTCAAGATCACATGCATCAACAATGTGGAAGCGATCGGCAGTTATGAAGAAAAAAATTTGTATTGTGAATTGTGACGCGTTGGGGTTAGGAGCATGCGCTAGTAATCGCTCTGGTATATCGCGGGAAATTGTATTGCACATAGTAAGTACACTAGTTTTATAAATACTTATTTAGATATAATATTCATGTACACTATCTTTTTTTTTTTTTTATTTAATAGGCACTTGGCTCGACAATTGCTGTATTTAATTGTTCTGTCAATTAGCACAGCTCATCAATCCACTGACGTTTATTTATCACCAATTGTCGAGAGACTTTCAACAGTCAGATATTCACTACACAAAAATTAAAAAGAATGAATAAAAGTAATAATAATAATACAATATAAGATTGAGCAATTGAAGCGCGATGAATAAAATTAAAGGTTGCAATGATACATTACGAATTTATTATTAAACTAGAGGTCACGACTGTCCCCACAATCACAAGTGATGAGTCGATTATTTAGACTTATTACACCAACTTACTTATAGGTTTTGATCAATGACCTAATGATATTTACCCGCGATTTTATTCAGCTGGATGACTAATTGGCAAGTCTTTTAATTCACTAATTATTATTAATTATAATTACTTTCAGATTAAATAAATTATTTTACAAAATGTGTTATGGTTCTGTCAATCAAAGTAAAACCGCGGGGATCGCGGGGATCGCGGGGATCGCGGGTCATTACACCTTCCCGGTGATGTGATACGAGGGAATCCACCGGTAGGTATAACTTGAGGAAGATCGATTAGGGCATTTATGGGGGTGTAATTATCCGCATGTATGATTCTCGCACGTTACTAATAAATACTTTGGGATAGATGATTGAAGAGTAACAAAAAAAAAAAAAAAAAAAAAAAAAAAGAAGATAAAACTTAATTGCCGACTTTAATTAACTTTTATCGATCCTTTTTATCAAGTCGAACACCGGAAACATAAAAACTGAATTATAGAGTGAGAAGTAATAATATGTCAGGTATGATAATGACTGACGTTGCATTAAAGCGTATTTTCCTCTATTTTGTAATCTAATTAATGTTATTTATTTATAGACGAGGAAAATAACTCGAGAGCAGGGACTGAAGAAAAATACTTTCGGCCCTGAGACTTGCGCTTGCAATCACATCGATCGGAAAATCCGCATTGTTACAAGTGGCTCAGTAAGGGTGAGGAGTACAAGACCATGGATGGATTCGCGTATATAAAATACTTGCAATAATTATTATTTAATTAATTGAAAAAGGAATGCGTGGATACCCGCGTAGATTAATATTAATCATCGGAATAGTGGTATTTGTATTTTTTTGTACGCGTCTTCTGGTCGGTCGTATTGTACTTCCGCTGGCAGATGATGAAGCACCATCATCATCATCTTCAACACATGGCCCGCAGAGGCTGGCTGAAGATCTGTCAGCGCTGGTGGCGCGCGCTTATGTACCTGGAATGTACATGAGAGGTGAAAAGCCAAAGAATAATACCGGCTGTGCTTGGAAATACGGACTGCCGAATATTTTTTATTACCCGGTAGATAAAGTCCGTTTTACCCCGCAAGGCGGGGAAGACGGTCCGTACCGGGTGTTGCCGTTCATAATTCGCAGCAGTGAGTCAGAATTAACTCCCAGGTTGACATTCTGCACCCACGCGACCCCAGATTTAGTCTACAACATCGTGGAAATAGTGAAGCGATGGGAAGGCCCTGTTAGTCTCGCAGTATTTTCACCGAGTCGAGACGCTGCCCTAGCAGTCAGACTCCTTGACAGAGCTTGCCGGTGTGTGCCTGAGATGCGCAAGGTTCGATTTAGATTCTTATTAATTTTTTTCATTCATTATTTATTAATTTTATTATCTTTTAATCAGCTTTCCGTCCACCTGATATTTCCAGCAAATCGGATTCCGATTATTGCTAGCGATGATTATCTGCCCGAGGACGGAGACTGTGCGGCTCTGGACCTGCAGTGGGAACGCCTGGAGTCTGTTGCTGAGAGAAGAGACAAAGGACTCACTTACCCGATAAATGTTGCGAGAAACATCGCTAAAACTCTCGCAATGACCACCAGAGTCCTGGTAGCGGACATTGAGCTGCTGCCGAGCGACAAATTGGCGTCAGGATTTTTTAAAATGATCAACGGACAGCCTCCAAACAAGGGACTGGCTTTTGTCGTTCCGGTGTTTGAAATAGAGGAGACTCAGCAGCCTCCTAAAAACAAACGAGAGTTAATGGCTGCTATAAATAAAGATCTAGCTGTTTATTTTCATAAGTATATGTGCATTCACTGTCAACGATTCCCTGGTATCACCAAGTGGATCCTCAGGCCAGACCCAGGGCGAGTAAGACCACTTATTGTCACACGCAGGGAGTACCCGCATCATCGATGGGAGCCTGTGTTCATTGGGACTCAAGATGATCCTCTTTACAACGAAAATATGACCTGGGAAGGACGTCAGGAAAAAATGTCCCAGGTTTATTATTTTTTATTATTATTGTTGTTGTTAATATTAATGGTGGTTTATTTTCAGATGCTAGAAATGTGCCTGATGAATTATCATCTGATTATTCTCGACGGAGCTTTTCTCGTTCACACACCAGGAATAAAAAGAAAGACTTATCAATTGAATCCATCCAAATCAACTTTTGAACGTACTCAGGAAGTACTGAACGCTCAAATATATCAAAGCATTACGCAAAATTTGCTCAAGCAATATCCGATAAATCGTAAATGCAGACAATAGAACTTCAGGTTTATATAAGTAATATATATATATATATATATAATATATTAGATAGATATATAAATATTTAGAGCAAAGATATATATTAAATTTTATTATTTTTTAAAAACGCGTTAACACTATAAGAGAAAATATTTTAGCTTCTTACTATTTCTACTCAATATTTAAACTCGATTAAATTCTAAATACTCGCGACAACGTTTTCGTAATAATATAATAATGCCTTTATTGCTACACACACGATGCAGACTTTTGTCGAAATAGTCTATAAATAAATAAATGTAAATAAATAACAAAGTTAGGAGGTAAAAGTATTATATAAAAAAAAAAAAAAAAACTAGGTGTTCAATTAAAATTAATTTAAAGACATAGGAGTGCTTTGAACATTTTTTGTTTATTTGTTCTCATTGTTTTTTTAATAAAGTAATCAAATAATAATATTAATATTGATAATTATTAATAGTGTTTAATTAAAATAACAATTTATTGATCGCCTGATAATGGCTCAATGCCGCATGCAGCAACTTGTTAGGGGTCTACCCTTTTCAAGTACATTTTTTCTCACTTTTTTTGTTCATTCACTTTCTTAAATTGATTTTAAGCAATACCACATTATATATTCACATTTTTATACAGTCAATTAATTGAGATGTCGTGTTTAGAATTTTTTTTTTAGGTTTTTATACATCGCTAACATAGTTACCAAAAAAAAATGTCTATTGTTTGTTTCATTAATTAAAACAATCAAGTCCAATATTTTCAGTAATAAGTAAAAGTTTTTTTTTTTTTTTTTTTTCTCTAAATAAGTATTTATAAACAATAAAAAGCGACGATTTTGTTTATAGTACTCATTAATAGTTAGCAACAATTGATAATAAATAAAAATAATAAAAAACTTGATCAGTTTTTAGTGGACCAGCGTCAAAAAAAAGATAATTATTTAATTAAGCTAATAGAAACGTTCAAACAATAATAATTGTAACTATTATTATAATAATAATAATAGTAATAATAATTATAATAATTAAAAAAAAAAATAATAATAATGTTAATAAAATAATAATAAGAATAATTTTAGTAGTCGGCGAAATCGTATACGAAAGAATGTGAAATGCTCAACAGTTAAATACACAACTTAACATTATTTTGACTTTCGTTAAATGGTTATTTTACAGGACTATTTTTTTTTAAACTATATGTATAAAATATAATTTATTTGTATAAGATATAGACATGGCGTTTGTAGGCAAACAGTAATTATACATTTAAAAATTCTACAAAAATAATTTAATTTAATTTAATAATAATAAAAATTTTAATTTTTTTTTTTCACTTGCCACAATGCTAATTTTTTTAAAATTAAATTAATTATACGCAGAGTAAAATTATAACTAGCTGTTTAGATCTATTGATAATTAAAAATAATCCATTTGAATCGTTAAAAGTTATTAATAATCCTAAAAAAAAATATATATAATTTACAATGTACTTGTGATTGTAGTGTATCGCAATAAATTTGAATAAATTGATAAATTTTGTTGGGGTGCTTACAATATAATTCATTACTATCTTTTTTTGAGAAACAAAATTTATAAAAATCGTTCCTTTGACCATGACATAAATGTGAATATTTTCATTTTCTTAATCTGAATAAAAAAAAATAAATTAAATAAATGCAAATACGTAATTGACATTATGATTAATTATTGATATTATCATGATAAGATTATAAGAAATAATAACTGCAATATTTTAAAATTTAATAAGATTAGCATGCTAAGTAAACTTTCAAAATATTTGTTGGAAAAAATAAAAGTTGTTCATTCTATATTGGAATAAAATAAAAAATAAGATTCAATAAGTGAGATTAATGATTTAATTTAAAATTGAAATTCCATTTAATTATTAAAACAATATTTTGGAATTTTAAAAATGATAATTGATTTGCAGTTTTAGAAAAAAGTAAAAGTTCAATAGAAGAAATACTTTTAAAAATTGTTTTATAATTTCTATGATTAAAAAGCCAAAAAAAAAAAAAAAAAAAAAAGAAAGAAAAAAACTTAAAATTTACATTATAATTTGATTAACTGATAATCTTCGAGATTTTACTCTGCGTAAACTCAAAACTCGTATCATTTAAAAATTATTATTAGTATTTACGTGTTACGAATAATTCTTATTTTTCCTTCGTTTTACCTGCTAACTAAAATTAATGAGATATCACAACAAAAAGGCACCTCTAGGAACCAAAAAATATTACTGTTATCACTTAATCACAATAACAATAAAGCTTATGGGATAAAAATTTAAAAATTAGTTGTACTACTGCTACGATTAACTTTCTTTCCCAAAGCCCGTGTTGACGCTCTTGTCGCTGTCTGTCGTAGTTGATAGCCACCGGAATTCAAGTTGTTGTTGTTGTTGGTAAAGGCTGCGACATTCGGCGCTATTTTTTTTATACATTTAGCAGCTTCTTGGAGTTGTTGTGTCAAGATTTGATTCTTCAATTTTTCGGCATTCAATTCACGACGTAGTTGAGCTTTGGTTTTGTTTCCAACAGGGCATAACACTCTATGCTGGATTAAGGAAAGTGCCGATGGTCTGGACTCTGGGTTGGGATGAACCATTGACTGCAATTAAAAAAAAAAAATTAATACCAATAAAAACGACAATCAAATTGACAATAAAAAAAAAAAAAAAATGAATCAATAAAGAACTTACCTTTAATAAATCATTAAAATCTCGGCTGTATTGAGGTAGTTCTTTCAAATTTCCCTTTCTGATTTCATGCCACACGGGACCGTTTTTTGGTAATTCACCGCCTCCTCCCGCTTCGTAAACAGTTAAACCTAATGCAAAAATATCAGCTTTGGTGAGATGCGAAAAATTTTCTTGTAATATTTCCGTGGGTAAATATCTACAGTCTCCTTCTTCGACTTGAGGGTCATTAATAGAGGTAACATGTCCTAAATCACCAATTTTATACGTTATTTCCTCCTCGACAGTCTCTTCTTCATCGAAACCATCGTCAGCAGAGTCGTAATTAACAGAATGCATCGGCTTCTCCTTAGTAATAAATATATTACCGGGTTTAATGTCCATATGTACGAGTTGCATGCTGTGTATGTACCGTAAGCCCTCGGCAACATGAAGTAGTAACTGACGCAACTCAGGCTCTGAAAATGATCTACCTTCCATTTTATTCCTGACAATAACGTCAGCCAAACTACCTCCATTACAATATTCATTCTGTATAATCATGTGATTATTTTCTGCCCAAGCCGAGTAGTACCGTACAACATGTTGATGTTTACCGAGCACAGCATGTGCGTATACTTCATTAAGAGCAGTCTTTTCACAAACACTACCAGCCACCGGCTTCAAACTCTTCTTAATCGCGTACACACAGCCGTCAAGTCTATTTATGCATTTATACACTGACCCGAATTCACCAGCGCCAATTAGTCCTTCTTCAAGGAATTCCTGATGATATCGTGGGATATTGGATTCTTGAAGCGCCAGCCGCTTTGTCGGGTGCTCTCCTTCATGGTCTGACTCTCCGGAATCCGTAAGATCGAATTTGGGTATCCTTATATCTGGCGATCTAAAGTATTTAAAATGTAGAAAAAAAATAATAAAGATTAGTAAAGAATTATAAAATGAAAAAACAAAATAAAAGATTAAGTTTAATAATAAACATAAATACTAACCCAATGAGGCTGCGCTTGGACCGGCTTCGTTTCCGAGCGGTAATTAACATGCCATTGGGAGTAAATGGATTAACATTAGCCGTAGGCTTATCCGGCTTTAAAAGGAACCCAGAGGACATAGACCTCGGCTTATCAGGCGGAAATAGCCTAGTACATTTTGTCGGGACCGGAGTGTGCATTGTGCTTTTTTCTACCAAAGTTTTTGGTGTTGCTGGCGAATCAAATAACCTGAGAGCTCTCACTCTTTTGTAAGGAGGACTACATGCCAATACAGTTCTTGACTGAGGATTACTCTCTCTGTAGGGGTTCCTAATTCCCATAGGACCTGTAAATAAAACAATTACATCGATTAGCTTAGCTGTTCACAACAAGTTTTTTTTTTTTTTTTTTTTTTTTTTTTTTTTTTTTTTTTTTTAAGTATCTTAACGTGTTAACCGTATCCTTATTGTATCTCGGGAGCAGAAATCCAAGGGCTTAGCGTAGCGGCATCGTCAGCTCAAAGATTAGAAAGTTTAACAAACCGGAGTTTTTAAAGCAATAAATCTACCGAAAAAAAACCCTTTTTTTCTTGAGCGGACGAATAACTAAAAATAGATTCCGGTGAAACTACACAAAGAATGTTCACACGACTTAAAATCGGTGGTGAATCATAGCTCCGGCATATTTTACATATATATGGTAAAAATTTAAAACCGTACGCCCAGATTAAATCTCAAGCTCTTGGATTTCTTTTTTTTTTTTCTTTTGAAATTATTTAATTTTTATTTCAACTTAAAGTGAAAGTGTTAAATAAAATTGACTAAATAATATTTCAATATGTATTAACACAAAGGACACTTTAAGATGAAATAACAATTCCGAAACTCCAGGTCATTGTAGTGTTATTCTGAATTTTTCGGAATTGGTTAATGGATTTAAACAGATAATTAGAAGAAAAAAGAGTATTTACATAGAAAAATAAGTAAATAATGGATAATATTCAATTGACTCTTCAAGAGTCTTTGTATTCAAAACACTAAGTCGCACTTGTTGTATACCCTGACTATTCATTTGTATTACACAAACATTTTCCCTTTTCCGCATTAATGGAAAATCTTTTGTGTTAGAACCATGCCCTCGTAAATCAAACATCATTAGTTATAGAACAGGGATTATGAGCAAATTGGCAAAACCGAATTGGATAATCAATTGCTCATTATTCTGTTGAATTTTAACTTTCAGCAGACTAATTATCACAAAACTTACTTCTTATTTCAACGGCCATTATAATTTATTGTCCAATAAATTAACTGATTAATTTATTACCGATACTAATTGATTTTAGATCACAATATTTTTTTTTTCAAAATTATTTTTGAATCCAAATAAAAAACAGAAACTGACAAAAACACTGACAAAAAAAAAAAAACAATCACGAAAAAATACAAAAAACACGTAAGTACTATCACAAAAAATTATAAAAATGAAACAAAAAACGTATAAACAAACATATATATATATATATATATATAAATGGTCCTGGAAAACTGATATCTTCAAGATGATTAGTAGAGTTAAAAAAAAAAAACAATTTATAATAGTCGGCGTATTATTTAGAAATGGTATGACATGACGCAGTGTGTGTAAGCGAGCGTTCATATGTGTAAATATGAAGAGCACACACAAATGCGTCGATAGCGTCCATTAAATTGATGGACTAACCTGTCACAATTACGGCCGGGGTTGTTTTACAATCGATAATATTATCGGTAGCATTACTTTCACTGTCACTGCAATCCATGGAATGTTCAAATGATAATTTTCTTTGACGTGGAGACGGAGAAAATTCTTCGGCAGAAGAATCGAGGTGATCTTCAACATCGCATCCGGAACTATTTGTGCGACAGCTGATATTCAGCTCCTCGTCTTCAAAATCCTCGGCATCGAAATTTAATTTCTGCGCTACATCCATCTCCATTTATCAATCCATATATAAAACATCAAGCATCAAACAATAAATAACTAGCATCCAAAATTATTTATACTCACAATCCACTAAAAAAATAATTTTTTTTTTTTTTCACCAAAATCAAAAATAAATAACTAACAGTTATTCGTTTATTCAAATCGAACATTAGCCACCGCACGCTATATACGAACTGCTACGAACGTTAGGCGGGTGGTACGAGGCCTCGAAGGCTTATTCACAATCCACCAATCGAATTTCTCCTTATATACGTTTATATACGCGTTCTGCTTTAAATATAGTAAGAGCACCGCTGCTATTGGCCCTCCGGACACAATGGCACTCGTGCGCCAGCGCCACCTAGAACTTTAATTTAAAATCTGGAAACTACAATCTACTCTGTAGTTCAAGTTCACTATTTTTAAAATTTACACACACTTTACAAATTTACACAGACGTGACACTGATTCACTGTCCTTTTCCGGCACGTCCGTAGGTATTTCATACCTTCACATACTTACATAACCTTCTTTCACAGGTATAAAATTTTACTGATGTACTACGGAGATATAAAATGTGTGTTAAAACTAGATTTATTATATTTGTTCAAGGTTTCCTTTCTTTTTTCGATGAAATCTTCTTTTTATTCGATCTATCCAGATCACTTTTATTATATTCCATTTTATTCATAGTTTTTTTATTACAACAATCAATATGACCTTCCTTTCTATAAAAAAATTTAAAACGCGTATAATTTTGTATTGACTTTTAAATTCAGACTAGACATAAAAAAAAAAAACAATTTTTTTTTAAATAATTTTTAAAGAATTATTTATTTAAAAGAAATAAAAAATTTTTATTACAAAAATAATAAAAATTAAATTACTAATTTAGCAGCATAAAATAATATAAATGGCGTCGAAATAAGGGTTTTTTAAGTTTTGTTAAGTATATAGACGAGCAGAGGTATATAACAATAAAATGTTAAAAAAAAATTTGGTTTGGTTTGAGAGCAGCTGCAACCTGTGGCATGCGCGTACAAGAGACAAGAGCTGAGGTGAGGGTATTTTCGGCTTTCGGCAGCAACAGCGGCTGCACGCGGATCGAGTAGAGAAGAGGGTTTACTTTGCGTTGTGTTTATGGGGGATGCCAGATAAGAGGGGCTGCAAAGGGAATTATTTAAACGTAATACATACGTATTATATGACGATGTAGACGCGTTTTAAAACACGGCTTTGTTTGGCGTAGGAGGGGCAAAATGCTTGGAGGACTCATCACTGACCAGCTTTATCTTCTTTCTTCATGTCATATCAATTTAAAACTATCGTAGGCGTAAGAATAGAATTTTATGAGCCAATGTAAAGTAAACTAACTATATAACAACACTTCCCCTTCTTCTCTTATCTTTTTCTGCTTTATGTAATGCAGAGAGTATTTATATAGTTGGTATGGGTATAAACAATCAGATTCATTTAAACACTCATAACAGTACTAGTATACACAATGACAAGTAAATAACGTATATATATTTTTATGTTTATATATAGGAGTTGAAAAAGTGAGTTAGTAAATGCCACATCAGCTGTAATAATAATAATTCGTTTTAATAAAATGTATACAAACGAAAATAAAATCCCAGAAGATATAGGAGTAATGATCAATGATGATGATGATGATGATGACTCCATGCTGAGTCAAAAGCAACCTCCTACAAATGGGTAAATTGCTGAAAATATTATTATTTTTTTCTTTGTATTTATATACCATATGTTTACGTCCAACCTAACCTCACTCCCAGGTTTAAGTTGTCATTTTTTTCCATCAAGCAGGTGCTACCAAAGAAAAACAAGTTCTTGTTTTTTTTTTTTTTTTTTTTTTTTTTTTTTTTTTACAGCAATTTAAGATCTTCACAATGATATATTAAAACAAAGTCGGATTAAATTATGCGCATACTATTATACGTCAGGATTAATTTATTTTTTTTTTTTTAATTCAGATTCAACTTTATGAAGCTCCCACAATTACCATTGAATCAAATTGGATATCCTCAGGCTCAGGCATGGATCCAGCATCGAAAAGCAACTCTCAGGCCGTGGAGTCTCTTTGTGAATACCAATAACTTCCGCGCTCCTCCAAGTGTCAGTAGATTTAGCAAGCGAGTTATGAAAAATATTGAGTACTTCCAAAGTAATTATTTCTTCGTCTTCATTGGACTAGTAGTATACTGTTTGTAAGTTAAATATTCTAATCCATTACTACATAATTAAATTACTAGTCATTAATAATAATGATCAATACCTTTCTTTAATTTTCTAGAATTACGTCTCCATTGTTATTACTCGCTGTGGTAGCTTCTCTGGGCACTTGTTACAAAGTATCCCAAAGACACGCAAGACAAGAGCTTATGGTTTTAAATCATAAATTAACTTTAGCTCAAGTTTATATGCTAGTTGGTATTTGTTCATTGCCGCTATTCTACCTGGTAGGAGCTGGTGCCATTCTCTTTTGGGTTCTCGGTAAATTAAGCTTGTTAAAAAAAGAAAGAAAAAATTTTAAGTACTTAATTACATTACAATAATTTTACTCACAGGTGTTTCTTGCTGTTTAATAACACTACACGCGGCTTTGTACAACATTGACTCAGTTTTGTGCCCCGGAGAAGACGAGCTAAATTCTCTGGTAATGGAGGAAGTGTAAGCATTGCCAATTAATCAAAACAAATCGACTAATCTCTTTATAATTACAGTTTACCATTACAAAGACTAAATTTATTTTTATTTAAATTAATTTTTTTCAATAATATAATTATGCATATAGTATTTATTGATAATTCATGTCCATTATTATGTCTTGCAATTGATGATGGTAGTTAGTATTAATATTATATAAATTTTGATATTATTTAATATGTAAAATAAAGCAATAATAAATAATAATTTAATTACAAACGTCAGAATGTGTCTGGTTTTTTGCAGTAGACGGTAAAAAATCTCATCTTCTAATCGTGATGAGTATTGGTAAACGAAACGGTACAGGTGACGCCAATGGAGACCAGGTGTTGGTGGCTATTATATTTTATATATACAACTACGAATTTGCAGACCTTCGCTTGAGCGCAAAAAAATAAATTTAAAGTCCCTCCAATCAGACGTGGGTTGTATATAGTCAAGCGGTGGAGGATCAGGCACTGAAAAACCTCTACGCCGATCTTTAAATTCACCGCACCTGCTTTCCAAACCGCCCCTTTCAAGTCTTAAATCCTCTATCTTACCCAAGATTCATTTAAAAGTCCTTTAAAAACATCTTTCAATTTTTTTTTTATTTCCTTTTACACGCTCCAAATAATATACTTTGAAAAATCCCTGGTATTTATTAAACTTCAAGTCCGTTACATCTTTAAATGCAAAATATACTTATTTATTTTTATAATTGAAAAAATTTTTAAGTAAAACATAAATAATAAAAGTACATCTCTTAGCTGTAGTTTTAACAAATTTAAATATAGCCGCTAAAATGTCTCGAATTAAATTAATGCAAAAAATAAAACAGCTGTGTTGTCATATGCTTATTAGTCAGTAGGTAACACGCGGAGATGTTCGCTAGTTGTGCAAATATATATAACTAGTAAGTAAACACAATTAAAATTGATTTTACTTGTTATTGTATGTAAATAAGATTTTATTTTAAATATTTAAAAGGTCACAATTGATAACTTGTTTTATTTTTTTTTTTTTAGGCGAAGATGATTATTTATTATTTTTTTATCCAGTGAAACATATATAATTATTATCAAGTTTGTTGGTTGTGATGCCGTTATCCATGTCCGGGTCAGATAGATTTATTTTTATAATAAATAATTTTACGAGTAGAGCTTCCTTTATTACACGTAAAAAAGTTTATTGTGCTTTAATAAATTTAATAGTGTAATTTAATATTTTTTAGATTAATGTGTCCTTGGTGTTTCATTATCAGAATTGACGTAAACTCTTGAGTTTATTTAAAAACAAATCAATTTATATTGCAGTTTAATATAATATTAATAAATGGAAGAAGAAACTGACAAGACGGAGGTTGTAAATAATAGAGCAAGTCAAAGTACCTCGCCCAGCATATATCGATCCACTCAGAGTAATCTCAATAAAGGATCTCAGCATACTGTTTATTATAGCGTAAGAAATACTATGCATGAAGATGCCTTGAGTGAGGGCGAAAATAATCAAAATGAAAACAAAAATTCAAATCGCATGACTATGGACGATGACTCCTGCACAGCGAGAGGTACTGAAGAAACAGTAATTGATGGAAGCTGTCAAAACGTAAGGACAGAATAATTTTATTGTATCTATATCATAAATATAGCCGCAATGACGTTAAAGTTAGCAGTCACTTGACAATTTTTTAATTTTATCTAACAAAAAGATTCGTTTAAAAAAATTTCTAATTTTTTTTTTTTGCCATAATTTATTTGTTAATGAAATAATATTTTTAAAATTATTAAATATATGCTAATTACTTTTCATATAGTCGCAGTGATAAAGAGAAAATTTTATTTTCAGCTTGAACATGAAGAAACGTCAAATTTGTACTTCCGAGACGGAATTCGATCTATTGACTTTGTCATTGTTTGGGACGAGCATGACGAGGAGGCCTTGACAGCGCGATGTACGGAGTTTCGAAAGGTAATAAAGGAAACAATATATTTACCCAAAAATATTTACCGTTATCTAAATTTAATATCATTGTACTTAAAGACATTTGAAGAAAACCTGGAGCTGGAGGGCTTGCAGCTGGAGTATGAATCACCAGAGCTCAGTGGCTTAAGATTTATTAAGATCCACGCACCCTTGGAAGTCCTGAGACGCTATGCAGAAATTCTAAAACTGAGACTGCCAATGAAAGAAGTAATGACTGGGCCCTTGCTGTCAGCCAGACCGAGCAACACGATAATCCGTGAAGTCAATGGCTGGATAAATAATTTAATGAAACATTACTACGTAGACAGGAAGATTTTTCCTAAGATAAAGCATCGCTTCACCGCGGTCTTCAGCCGTGACAAAGAATATCTCTTCGACTATGACGCTCCGAATTTTTTTTCACCAGCCACCCACTCAAGAATCGTACAATTTATTCTAGACCGTACCAAGTTTACTAGGAACAAAGCAGATGATTTTGCATTTGGGGTCGACAGACTGATTTCTGAACATGCTTACGTAGCGGCGTACCCTCTTCACGATGTAAGTTTTATTGTATCATATTTTCCTCCAATGGTTGATCTGTGGATCTTGACAACAGTCTATACAAGTTTTGACGAACAGCTGTTTTTTTCGAGACTTTTTCCTCCGTCTGCTAAGTATAACTGTATACATTTAATATTCTCAGCCTGTCGATTGCTATAAAAATTTTAAAGATCCTGAAAAATAATACGAAAATTTAAAAAGACTAAATTTAAATGTTGACCGTCGTAAATTGCTTGATAACAATTATCCTTTGTGTAGTATGTTGATAAATCGTTATCCTACATATCATACCAAAGTTAACCATTAAGTTAATGGGTACCGCAGGCAAAATATGCATACACATTATATTATGATTATAAATCCCTCCTCAAGGATATTACTCATTTCTTCAAACATAAATCTATTGTGTGGATATTAAGTACAAGCTAGAGGCCCGCAATGGTGCGCTTCTAACTATAGTTGGTCTTCTGCCTGTATAATTACTTCTAAAATGTCCTTTAACTATTTACCTGGTCGTTAACTTTACTGTATACGGTACACGCCAGTCATCAATCATTGTGAAAGTCTATAAAAAGAAAATTTATAATTTATTATTTAATTTTCGAGTTTCGAGCCTTAATATAGGAAAAATAAAATAAATTGTAACAATTTCATTTTTTTTTTTTTTTTTTTTTTTTTTTTTTTTTTCCAGGGTAATTTACACACACCAGACTCTATGAGGTATTTATTGTACACCCACTGGGCGAGTATGAGGAAATGCTTTCACTATCAGCCGCTCGACTACGTAAAGGAATATTTTGGAGTGAAAATAGGACTATACTTTGCCTGGCTCGGGTTTTACACGCACATGCTGGTACCAGCAAGTATAATAGGACTAATTTGTTTTATTTACGGATGTCTGACTCTCAGCACTAATGAAACCAGCGAAGATATTTGTAACGGTAATAAATCAATTTACATGTGTCCTCTGTGTGACAAGATTTGCGGTTACTGGGACCTGAGAGAAACCTGTCTTCATGGAAGACTTACATATCTATTTGATAATCCTTCAACTGTATTTTTTGCCATTTTTATGTCCTTATGGGCGACATTGTTTCTCGAGTTATGGAAAAAGTACTCTGCAGAAATAACTCACCGGTGGGATTTAACCGGCTTGGATGCTCAAGAAGAACACCCCAGACCTCAATATCTAGCCAAGCTGGCACATATTAAAAAAAAGTCAATCAATTCTATCACTCATACTCCGGAGCCAAAAGTTCCTTTTTGGAGCATGAGGCTGCCGGCGACGATTTTGAGCTTTTCTGTAATTTTACTCTTGATTGCAGTAGCTATGGCCGCAGTTATTGGTGTAATTTTATATCGGATGTCCGTATTAACAACCCTAAGTTTTTACGGACAATCATCCATCACAAGTAATGCTATATTATTCACCACCGTTACTGCAGCTTGTCTGAATTTATGCTGCATTTTTTTATTCAACTGGGTCTACGTTTGGCTCGCTGAGTATCTTACAGAGTTAGAACTTCTTCGCACGCAAACGGAGTTCGATGACAGTTTAACGCTTAAAATTTATCTACTGCAGTTTGTTAATTATTACGCTTCGATATTTTACATCGCATTTTTTAAAGGTAAATTTGTGGGACATCCACGCACTTATAAAAGGTTCTTTCGATATCGGCAAGAAGAATGTGGGCCTGGAGGGTGTTTAACTGAACTTTGTATTCAATTAAGTATTATTATGATCGGTAAACAGTTCATGAACTCGCTATTGGAGATGTTATTTCCGTTGTACTATAAATGGATGAATACTTGGAAAGTTCAGATCAAAGCTGGTAATCATATTAAACAAAAGGAGAAATTTATCGTGAGAAAACAGTGGCCGTGGCTCAAAGATTTCAAACTTGTTGAATGGGGACCCAGAAGTTTGTTCCCTGAATATCTGGAAATGGGTAAGTTTTTTAAATAAATTATTTTTTATTTTAACTACATAAAAATTTACTTACTTTCAGTTTTACAATACGGGTTTATAACAATATTTGTAGCAGCGTTTCCTCTTGCTCCGTTTTTTGCATTGATAAATAATATTTTTGAAATGAGATTAGATGCGAAGAAATTGCTAACTATGTACAGGAGGCCTGTAGGACAACGAGTTAGAGATATTGGCATTTGGTTTAGAATTTTAGATTCAATCTCGAAGCTTTCGGTCATCACAAACGTATGTATAATATTTATTCAAATAATTTATTTTTTATATTAATAAAATTGAATATTTTTCAGGCTTTTATTATAGCATTTACATCGAATTTTATCCCTAAATTAGTGTACCAATTGTCAATCTCCGATAATCGTTCTCTAGATGATTTTCTCGAGTACTCTTTATCAAAATTTAATACTTCAGATTTTTTGGAAGAACACAGACCACTAATTAATACATATCAAGAAAATATTGAAATATGCCGGTATCCAGATTTTCGCGAACCACCAACTTCTCCCAATAAATACGACTTGACAAATACATACTGGCACATTCTTGCTGCAAGACTAGCATTTGTAGTTGCGTTCGAGGTAATAATTATTTATACAGTTTTTAATTAATTTTTTATTTATTAATTTACTTAATAATAATTATAGAACGCTGTTGCACTTGTTATGATTTTTGTACGCTGGTGCATCCCAGATATAAGCCCCAAACTGGCAGATAAAATCCGCCGAGAAACATACGTAACAAATGAAATAATAATTCAACATGAAGCACAACGAGCTTGTTCCCGATCTTTTGCTGTAGACGAACCCGAAGTTATTAGAAGACGAGCTTATACTTATGAAAGTACAGATCGATGGAACCGCGTTATGAGAGACTCTTTTACGATGGCTGACTTCGATCTGGAAGTTCACGGTGCTCCGTCTTCACCAGTTCGAACTGGACCGGCTGCTCTTTAAATTCACTTGCCTTAAAAAAAAATACTCATTTATTTTAATAATTTATACTATTATAACCATGTGATATTATTATATTTAAAATTATATAAGATTTGTTAATTTTAAGGGGAAGATAGTCTAAATTATTTAGTTTTTGAATATCTGTTTACAATATATATATATATATATCTATATATATTTACATGTTTGATTTCTTTAAGATTTGATCCAATTGTTGATCTGTTAATAAAATTTTATTCATATTAAAAACACTTGTTATTTTTATTATTTTAATTGATTTGTTATAACAATTAAAAAAATTAACAGCTGTCAGCTGACTTCTGTATCAAATATTTGTATAACCCGCCTAAAGTATATAATTGTCTGACAGCGCTCTAATGAACTAAAATATTTTTTAAAAAGTGTTCGAAAGATGGCGCTCAAATTAGTAAGTCCCGTTTCCATTAAATATTTTTTTTTTTAATGAAAAAAACTTTCTTCTGACTTGTAAGTTTTAGAGTTTTAGGTTGATCTAAAATAATTATAATAACGCATGGTTTTATAACCACATGTTATCACGTTGGATTATTTAATTTTGTTAAAATTGTGCTATCAATTATTTTGATAAAAAAATAACAATTAGATCAAAACAAAATGGAGTATATAACAAACATAGAGGAGCACCAAGGAACAGCGACTCAAATGTAATCATTGTTATTATTGTGAAATAATTAATTGGTATGGATAATTAAATTTTAATTAAACTTTTTTTTATTTGACAGATTATGTTGCCGTTGTGCAACTTTGATAGAATCGAACCCTTCGAACATGTGTGCTCCATGTTTACGATCAGAAGTTGACATTACTGAAGGAATTCCTCGACAGGCGACACTGTATTTTTGTCGAGGATGTGAAAGGTAAAAATTAATTCTTAGTGACTACTTTTTTATATTAAATTAATGAATAATTTAAATTAATAAAATTTTAGATATCTTCAGCCGCCCAATGAATGGGTCCATGCTACTCTGGAATCCCGAGAATTGTTGGAATTATGTCTAAAAAAATTGAAAGGTCTTAATAGAGTAAAGCTAATAGATGCTGGTTTTGTCTGGACAGAACCACATTCCAAGCGTGTTCGGGTGAAATTGACAGTTCATGCAGAAGTTCACGGAGGAACTGTTCTTCAGCAAATTTTTGTTGTTGAATTTATCATCAATCATCAAATGTGTGATCAATGTCATCGCGCTGAAGCTCAAGACTTCTGGCGTGCTTCTGTAAGTCATTATTATCATGATTATTTATTTATTCATTTAGTATTGTTTAAAAATTATTATTAACTAATTTTTCTATTAGGTACAAGTGAGACAAAAGGCAATTAACAAAAAAACATTTTATTATTTGGAGCAATTGATATTGAAGCACAAAGCTCATGAACAAACTCTAGGAATTAAACCAATTCACGGTATGTTTTTAATTAAAATAACTTTAAATAATTATCATTCAGTGTTGTAATATTTTATTGATTTAATTTCAGAGGGGATTGATTTTTATTACGCAAACGAAAGTGCTGCGAGAAAACTCGTTGACTTTTTGCAATCAGTTTTACCTTGTCGTTATCAACACTCAAAAAAATTACTATCCCATGATATTCACAGTAATATTTATAATTATAAATTTACATTCAGGTACTGAAATATTAATTTTTAACAATTAATACATCTTACAAATTATAATAACAAATTAATTTATTTTTCAGTGTTGAAATTGTACCAATTTCAAAAGACAGTGTTGTATGTCTCTCGAGAAAAATGGCACATCACTTAGCCGGTATTGCTCCTATAGCTCTAGTGTATAAAACTTCAAATACCATACACCTTATTGATGTATCATCTGGCCAAAGTAAGTATTTTAATTATATTGTTAGGAAAATTGATTATAATTCATATTCTAATTAATTTTTTACTTAAAGTTGCTGAAGTCAGCGCAACGGTATATTGGAGAGACAGTTTTAACAGCATTTGTAATCCAAAACAGTTAACTGAGTACATAGTTATGCGTATTGAGCCACTGAAACCTTCAGAACTAAAAGTGTTCCCAGGACAAGGTGCAATTTCCAACAGGGTAAATAAATTATTACACAAGATAATAAATTAACTCTTTTAGAAGTCATTAATAAATTTATTTCTTTTACTTTCAGCATCTTATTGCAGAAGTAGAGTTGGTAAGAGCTTCGGAGCTTGGTCTCACTGAAAATTATATTTATTCACGTACTCATTTGGGTCATGTTTTGAAGGAAGGTGATTCTGTATTAGGGTAAGCAAAATATTTAATTCCAATAATTAAAAATAGCCTTTGTATCATTTTAAATAGTCTAACTAATTAATTTTTTTTTTTTTTTTTTTTTTTTTTTTTTTTTTTTTTTTTTTTTTTTTTTATAGTTACGCTATCTCCGATAGTAATATAAATGACAGTAATTTTGAAAAATTATCCCCAAATGATATTCCTGACGTAATTCTTGTCAAGAAATACTACGGACATGACAAACTAGCAAGACGACGTGCTAGAATTTGGAAATTGAAACATTTGGCTGAAGGTGGCATGGAAACTGATGATGAGTTAGTATTTTTTTTTTTTTATAAATTAATTTGTAACCTTTGAAAATTAACTAAATAATTAATAAAATTTTTTCAACAGGGATTACAATGAATTTTTGGAAGAATTGGAAGAAAATCCTGATACGCGTCAAAATGTCAATATTTACAGAGATACGAGCAAAGTTGTTCCAGACGGTCAAGAAGTCGACTCAATTGTTCCTTTGACAGAAATGATAAATGATCTTGTTCTTGATTAAAAATATTCAATTGATTTATCTGAATAAAATTTTAAAAATAATTTTTTTTTTATCCATTTAAATAATTCCCTTATTTATATTAAATCCTTTATATAATTTTATTTATTTCCGTCATGTATATAAATTGATAATTTAATTTTTTTTATATAATTTTTATTTGTTTCAATATAAAAAAAAAAATATATATATATATATATATAAAGTTATGCACTTACTCTAGAATTAGGACAAGCTTTTCCTCTATTATAGCACTTGTGATTAGCTCGTTGATCGAATTTTTTCCATAACGCTTGAGCCTTCCATGATCTCAATTTAGATTTAAACTTAGGATAAAATTGTGGAAAGGTATTAGGCCGCATATTAAGAAGATCACAAAGATGGCGAAAATGTCCAAGGATGGATTTTAATGTTGCGGCGTTACAGAAGAGATCAAAGACCTCGCTAGCCATTGCGACTTCTGGCGAGGCTACCAGTGTCTTTCTGCTTGAGTGATGACCGTGATCCTGCATCATTTTGATCTCTTATATTGTCCTTTAGACGATCGGCATATATATTTATCTTTAGTATCTAAAAAAATTACCAGCAGTCAACAGATGATAATTCGTGTAAGTTATGAGAGAGCACAGTGTTGCACAGTGTGTCTTGTGTTAGATAGTAGATGCCGGTTGACCTCGTTTGTTTGTGTAGTTGCTGGTGAATGGAAACGACAAATTATTTGAAAATTCATTAACGAAAACGTCAATAACTATTATCAATGACATGACATTGTAATTAATCAATAAATACTAATTAAATAAATAAATAAATTAAACAATGGGAGTCTTGCATGCAAAGGTAACATATTTACATTTAACGCCAGCATAATAATATTATAACCTATATAATTTTTAGTTTTTTTACATCGCTTAGAATAACTTAGTCGCTAATAATATTTCAAGTTCTCGGAAATCAAAACACTTGAATTGAGTCATCTGTAAATTTATCTTTCTGTAAATAGTGATTACTTTAAAAGTTTAATTTATTTTTTTTAGGAACCAAATATACCCAAAGATTATCGAATGTCACCTGAAACATATCCTTCAAATCCATTACAACCTGAAGTAAGACAATAAATTAATAAATAATAAAAATAATTTATCAAATTAAAGTTTGCAGTGGCTATTTTTGAATTTTATTTAACAAAAAAATTTATTTTGATAAATTATTTCTAAAAAATTGCATTTTTTAATTATTTTAAATTTCTACTTGTCAATTTTTTTTTTCATAATTTATTTGTCAGAGAAATTAATATTTTTATTTAATAATATCTATTAAATTAATTACTAGGTACCTCCACGTTCAGATGTACATGATAATTCTGGTCCAGCAGCTGTTGTCCGTACCATTGATTTGCATCAAAGGATTCGGGTAGACAAAGTTCATATCGACGGTCTTGTGAGAACGAAAGATGACATTGTTAAAGCTCAAGTGATGGATTTGTTCAAAGCTAAAGATTTTCGCCAGGTTGTTGATCATGCTCAAACAGTTAGGAATAAGTTGGAGTCTATAGGTTGTTTTAATAAAATTGGAGTCAGTATTGATACGAGTAAGGGTCCAAATGCAAGTCCAGACGGAGTTGAGGTAATTTTTATTCATTTATCTATATTTATAGAGATTTTATTACAAAATAATTAATTAAATTTTTATTTATTAGGTAACATTCAATGTAAAAGAACTGAACCGTTTAAGTGGTGGAATAAGTACAATGATTGGTAACAATGAAGGTTCAGTTCTAATCCAAGGAAAAGCTCCAAATATCTTTGGCCGTGGTGAGCGCTTACAAGCTGAGTATTCCTACGGATCAAGAAGTACATCGAATATTAATATATCAGCAGTGAAACCATTTGTCGACAATTGGCTGCATACAATGTAAAAAAATAATTTATTTAATTTTTTTATCATCTAAAAAATTACTCTTGCTAATCTTTTGAAATTTTTTCTAGACTAACAACAAGTGTGTTCAGTACAGCTACTGATGTACCCTGGTCAGGTTACAAAGAAAAAGACAATGGTATCTTGATTGACGTAGCTATTGCACCGGGAGCTCTCAAGCATAATTTCCAATATGAGGCAACTTATCGGAACATAATTGGTACCAAGGATGCTACATTTAGAGTCCGTGAACAGTGTGGTCCGAGTCTTAAGTCATCTTTGAGGCATATTTGTTCAATTGACAAGAGAGACGATACGATATTTCCTACCGGTGGGAGTCATGTTTCATTTTCCACCGAATTAGCTGGTCTGGGTGGTGATACGGGATTCATGAAGTATGAATTTATGCTACAAAGTAACTGGACGCCGCTTGAATTTTTGGTAAACATTTTTAAAAAATTTATTTATTTAAAATATTTTTATTTAAATTTTTATTATTATTCTTCCAGACATTTCAACTTGGAGCACAAGCTGGATTCTTGCGGGAAATAAGTAATGATTTACAAGTAAATATTTCTGATTTATTTTTCCTGGGTGGTCCAATGAATATTCGTGGCTTTCCACGCCGGGGTTTGGGGCCTCACTGTGACAACTATGCAATGGGAGGCAATACATTCTGGGCTTTAGCACTTCATCTTTATACTCCGCTGCCTTTTAGACCGGGGAAAAATAGTTTTGGTGATTTATTCAGGCTACATGGCTTTATCAACGGTGGTAATTTAGGAAATGTTAGTTTTCAAAAAGGTAAATTAATAATAATTATTTTTATTAATTCTATTTGAAGTAATATTATTCATACATTTTTTTTTTTTTTTATAATTTTAATTATAAAAAAAATTTAATTTATTTCAGATGGTGATTATTCCGACTACTCAAAAATATTCACAGAAAACGTACGATGGTCAGCCGGCGCAGGAATAGCGATGAAGCTCGGTGGCATAGCAAGAATCGAATTAAATCTCGTAATGCCTTTAATGATGGGTAGACATGACATGTTCCAACAGTATCAATTCGGAATCGGTGTCCAATATTTATAATGAAAATAGATAATTTTAAATGACTAAAAAAAAAAAAAACATCACAAACATTGCAGCTTAACGCGAAATACTTAATGCGAAATAGGTATGATGACACCTAAGTACGATGAACTCCCTTACCAGATAGTGCATGATTGTAAAATTGTAAATTAAATATTTAATTTCATCATTATTCTACCCTCCAGATAATCAAATGTCTGTATAGTACTTTGAATAAAAAGACAAAATTATAAATTTATTAAGTAAAGTATATATATTATTATATTATTAAAAAGAAAAACTGATGTAATTTTTTATTATGGGAAATAATTTACTTGTGACATTCTTGTTCTTCTAGAAATGTGTCACGCTCCGTGAACTATATATGTTACATGACTCACGGTAATATTTTCGTAGCGCTTCATCATTTAATTTTAATTTTCATCATCATGTTGTTCACCCCAAAATTTTGTACAGTGCTTGTTATGGTCTACGTGATCAATAACAATAGATTTTTCGAGAACATTCAAGTTTTGGGTTTTCAACATGGATCATTTTGTCAAAAACACAGGAAATAGAGGTCTCTAGATAAAAGCGCGCAATTTATAGGCGTCGAAAAAGATGCGCGCGCATCGAAATTAGTGTGTTTACTAGAAAATTCAAGAAAGAGAAGGAGAAAATTAATGATGACGACGACGACGTACAGCAGCGCCATTTCGAGTTCTAAATCTAAAACACACACCGAGTACATTCACATTCATATTCAGTTATTTACGTTCATCTAAGAGTTAAAAATGGCTGACTAAAGTGATATATCGAGTATTTTGTGCAAAAATGTCTTTTTTAACGATGGAATTTATTAAATCTAACGCTACTAATGAATTTAAATTGAACTGTCTAAATATTAAATCAATTGTTGGTTTTAAAATAAAAAGAAAACAACCTACTATTTATTTATTTAGAAAACACATCAACGCCTGGCACTGTTGTAATAAACGGCCTTGTAAGTATTCTACGTATTTTATAGATACATGTGTTTAATATAATCATGCATGTGTTAGTAAGACACACTATCAGTGTTATAAATAATTAGGAATATTTAATTACTACTTATGATATTAATTATTAAAATATTTCAATGACTTAAATAGCTGGAATTTTTTTGATTACGTATTTACTGATAAAAGATAGGGATTAATTGATAAAAAATTTAAGGTGCGTTTTCAATTTGTTTTCTTGGATTTTTGTAATCAAGAAAAAATTTGATATCATATTTAGAGGGGGAAAAAAAAAAAAAAAAAAACAACAACAACAACAACAACGTGGGGTCATAGTTTATGACGCATTATCTTTGTTTTATTTTTATTTCTGTCCTTATTTATTTATTTATACATGCACCAATTTTATTTTCTTCAACAGTAAAAAATTTCCATTGACTGTTTTTCGTTATTTTTCAGGGTTATCCAGAATAGAAGGTACAAGGACAAGAGTTTTAAACGATTTTTGTTGTTGATTCAATAATATCACAATTAGATTTAACGTTTAATAAAAATGGACAATCCTCCTGGGAGATATTTACCAACAAATTTCAATATTTTTGATTTTTTTTTTGGATCTCAACCAACACACTCATTGGTCTATAATTCAAATCAAAATTTAAACGATAAAAATTTTTCTAATAATCTTGAAAATTCATATTTTACTGGCACAACGATGGTTAATAATTTAATAAATTCAAGCAAAATGAATCTTACCGAGGATTCTAAACTTGAGTCAGAAAAAAGTAGTTCTGATGAAAAAAAAAGTAACACTCGTGTTACAGGAATGATTGGCGGTGTAATTGATGCTTTAACAAACATCGTCTCTAAAATAACTAATTTTACTTCAACAGTAAATAGATCACTGTCTGTAACAGTAGTTCCACAGGAAAGTTTTCCAACAGAGTATGTCGTAAGACCGCTGACTGATGGTGAACATTTTACCACGGATGATTCAACGCTGATGAATACTTCGAAGCGTTATCAAAATTACATCAGAAGATCGCATACAATAGAGGCTTTTAATAATTTGTCGCAAAGAATTTCTGATGATACTAATAATTATAGTATGTGGGGTGATAACGCACATGACTATTACTATCATCAGCAGATGAATGCTTCTCTTTTATACTCTCAGCACGCTCCTGATGTACAATTGGCTATTGAAGAAAACTTCAAAGTAAATAAGGAACAGTTGAAGCCTGCTCCTGATTCCGTTCAAAAGATGGATAATAATCAGCTAAACTCTCAATATATTAAAGATTTAGCTATGGCTATGGAGGAGAGCTTGAAGACCATCAAGATTAATTATAAGCCTCGTGAATCTGGATTCGAAAAATCGGAAACAAAAATGACAACAGTTACTGATAATAATTTATCTAAATCAGACGATGCTATGGAATCCGATAATGATTGCGTAGATTTGTCTGCTGAACAAATCTTTGAAACGAAATCTCGTCTACCGAAAAAACGTTCTAATAATAGAAACGCGGTTGCTCAGACTCTTGGAAAAAATAGACGTAGAATACCATTGAGAAAATCTACTACCACAGGCCAAATGAAGCATAGAAAGGAAAAAAGTAAAAATATTATTTATTCGGCTATTCAAAATGATTTAAATACCTGGGAGGGTACGGTAGTTGATTCATCGGCGGACGAGTTATGCAGTATTATTTCTTCATCTGACGAAGATGAAAACAGAGATGACCAAAAAAAGTGTTCGCTCAATTTTGAAAATTATATTATTGTAGAAAAATGCGCATTGGGAGACCCACCAATTGATAATATTATTGATACGTCTGCTATTAAAGATGTGATTGATGAAAAATTAACGGAGAGCTTTAATCATTCCAACAAGCGGGTACCAGAGGATTGTCAACAAATCCATTTACCTGAAAGTCCTGTTAAATCTCAGGACTGTTTGGTTCATTTTAAAGATGAAGAGGAAGAAGAAACTGAGTCAGAATCAGAGTCAGAGTCCGAATCAGAATCAGAATCAGAATCAGAATCAGAATCAGAATCAGAATCGTCTTGCGAAAGCGAAAGCGAAATTGATGATGATGAAGATGACATGGATATTGTTTTTGATAACGATGATGATGATGATGATGATAGTGATATTGTTTTTGATCATGATGATGTCGATGGTTCTCATCATTTTTCTGACGATGACTTTATTAAATTTGAAACAGAAATACCTAGTACAACTAATAATTCAACTAATACAAAGGTAATATACATTTTATTATGATTTAATTAAATAATTCTGACTGTTGTTATTGTTAGTTTTATAACATTAATTTATTTATTTGTTTAGGTACGATTTAATCTAGAACCAACTGTCCACACAATAATAAAATGGGACTTTGCATACCGCGCAGCTCGTAAAGGACCTTGGGAACAGATGGCTCGCGACAGAGATCGTTTTAGAACAAGAATTTGCTCCACCGGTCGAGTTATTGAACCTGTGCTGGCAACGAAACATCGGGACTGCGTTTGGCGAGACCGATTTGCTGCTACTGATTAATCACATCACAAACAACACATTCAAAAATTAGATTATAGGAGAAAGAGGATAAAAGACTAATAAGACCAAGTCTTGGACTGCGTCTTCGGCTTGGATGACAATTAATTTCTATTGGTAGCGTTCACCAGTACGTTATTTAATGATTTCGAAATTTCTGCATTGTCCTTATTAGAACCTCAATCAATTGGAATTTAGCTAATTTTATGTTAAGTGGCGATTTTAGTTTATAAATTAATTACTCAAAAAATTTCTACATTATTTATTGAAATAGATCGAATTTTAAATGAATAAATTATCCGTATGTAAATCCGTATTTAAATTATTAAGTAATTGTCGTGTTAACTTTTTACTATTCTCACGAGTTTGTACATACGAGTCAAGATACCAAAACATATTTACACTAAAATCAAAGTTTTTATTTTAAAACAAAATGTGTAAATTGTTAGTTGAAATTAGAAAGTAATAGTTATTATGTTATTACTAAATCGGCAATAATTAAACAAAGTATTCATCTTTTTAATGCGGTTAATTACTATCCATAATTAAGTGGTATTTTAAATTAATTCATTATAAAAAAAAAAAAAAAAAATTCTCTGTGGTCTATTAAAATTAGAAATTTTAATAAAATTTTTTAAAATTAAAAAATTTTAATAGATTACAGTAAGAATATATTTTTTTTTTATTTTCAAATTTATTTATAATTTTAATTAGCAATTGAAAATTCAAGTTTGTTATTTTTATCTATAGAATATTAAATTACAAACATAAGTTAGCTGTTAAGTATGTACAATTCATGTGTAATACACAAATGTGGATACAAGAACATTGAAAGAGATGTTAAAATTTTAAGTACGTGCCTAAGAAGTCGATTATCAAACATCGGCAATGTTTTTATACCTTAAATTATAAAAAAAGCATTTCTATAAATATTTATAGCTAATTTTCTTCATCAAAATTAGTCCAGCTTAGGTTGACTTAATACTAGATCAGATGAAATACTTATAACCTTCGTGTATCTATTTTTTGTCTAAAAAGTTACACCTACCTTGTGAATAAAAAACTCTTTCCTTGAACAGTTCTTGATTTATTTTGTTCCGTAAACACAAGTAGAAATAATTATAATAAAATAATTATTTATCCGTTACTTGGATTAATTTTTTTAATAAAATAAAATGAAAAGTGGAGACTTCCTTAATGATATGTCGTTGTTATTCCAAAGATTTGTATTCTGTGATTGACAACAATACAACTAATAATTATATAACTAAAAGTATGTCAAGGGTATGTTACATGATCGCAAGTACCTGATGAGAAGGCGTTGATTCCTAGAGAAGTTAATCGTTGACTTACGCATCGATGCCATTTCTTAGCTATACAATATTTAATTATTAACTTGTCCTTTTTCTATTTTTACATAATTCATAAAATTAAAAGCTGTCATACAATGATTACGCTTGATCGCTTCTGGTGTAAGCGAAATTTTCAGCCGGATGTCTGGAACTAATTATAATAAATTATAAAATGAATATTGATACAACAGGATAAAGTATATTCATTAAAGTATAAAAAAATTTTAGTTAAAAAAGTGTCAAACCAATTCGGAAGCCGGAAGAGGATGGGCCGTCGTGTTAATTGCCATCGCCTGTAATATAATCTGGTGAGGATAATTTATACTTACACTAAGTATACCTTCATGTTTATTATTTATCAACTTTAGTGTCGCAATCCGTGTAATAGACTCGTGACGGATAACGATTAGCACATTGACACGTGGCCAGGTGAAGTCAACTCAAAGCTTGACTCATCGTATCTTGGTCAATATTAAGTACTTTTTTTTTTTTTTTTTCATTTCTCTTTCGTTAAACTCGCTTTTACAAATACAACCCAAATTTCACTGTCCGGAGGTGGTCAAGGTCAAGATGAAATTGACTGTGTGAATATATATCAGCAATTAAGAAATAAAAATTCAAAAATTAATTCTACGGCTTGAGAAGAATACTTTTTACAGTTCCTCGTAAAAGTTACGATGAAGATGAGGAAGAAAATACTATTTTCACTATGAATCATCGTATTGCTCAACGTTCATCAAATTATTCCAGCCGTAAATCCGCTTCTACTTTCTACAGTCCAACTAGACCTGAAAGGGACAATAGGACAATTATTTAATATATTCTTCTTTTGTAGCTACATTAATATTAATGTTAATATAATAGTAAATAAAATGTATTACCTTACACGGCTAATATACAATAAATTAAAAGTATTTCCTCACTCCCAAATAGTCATTAGTCATAACTCGCAACTGGTATTTGTGATATTTCTTCACGCAATATCATCCTTCAGTCGCGTATAAAGACGATACTATTCTGCAGATAAGATGAAATAAATATTTAAAAATAAATACCTGAAAAAAAAAAAAAAAAAAAAAAAAAAAAAAAAGAAACGTTAAAGAGTGAGAGGAATATAACAAGCCTGAAACGATTGATTGTGTGCTTTCACCTTTTCACGATCTACAGAGTGTAGATCGCTTGCGTGGTACTTATAATAAATAATTACCGTAATAATAATAATTTTCATTTGAGATTGTAATCACATTTATTGTACATCACATTAAATTTAGGCTCGAATTTTATTTCGATTACAGTTATAATAAAATAATAAGATAAAAAAAACTTACTCTATGATTCAAAACGCCTTTGCTCAATTACATTTAGAATTCTATAACATAAATTGTAGCCTTATCCAGATTACCTCATACTCGTTCAAATATTGACCAACAACTTAAAAGGTCAGTGTTATTTTTTTTATTTTGGATTTCAATAGTGATATTTGATGATTTCTTCGCACTAAAAAAAATGAATGCTACATTAAAAAAACCCAAAGGGATTAAAAATCAATGAAATATTATACAGGTTGGTATATAAAAAGCCGTAACGACGTCTCTACTTTCGCCTTTTCCATTAAATCTATATCTATATGAGCACGATAATTTAGCGTGTATTAATGTAGATAAATGAGAATTGATGAGCAGCTTCTTGGAAAGTATTTAATAAAAATTGTACGGCAAATTTCACATCTTCATTTAGATCTTCGGGTTCTAAAATTAAGTGCGATTAAAATTAATTGTTATTTTTATTTATATCAGTGTAGCTATAGGTATAGCTACTGAAGGCTGTTAATCAGTTTAGGAAGTCGACAAAGTAAAAAATTAATGTGAATTAAACAGACGATTCAATTAAAAGGCGAAAGTAACTCGCCAACCGTAAACACTATTAATTACTAAAATAAAATTAAAGATTTAGTTTAAAGCATCTCATGGTTATCGATATAAGAAAATCAGAACGAAATCATGACCTAGTTGAATGATTCGAGAAAAAAAATATCACATTGTAAGCAACTAAATTAATTTTTTTTTATACAATTAAGTATATGAATAATTGTTCCCCAGATGATGTTGAATATGTTGTGTAAAATAATAACATATTTATTTTCTGACAATGATAGTCTGTAATCTTCTGGGGCAATGGTCACGGCATTTGGAGAGGTGGTTGCTGAGAGCCAGAGACCAATGTACACCACATACACGGTTTTTGTTGTTCTATCATAAAAGCACCAAGTGGGGGATACCTTTACCTCGCCGACCGTACCTTCCATACACATCCATGCAAAAAGACCCCGCCCGGCATTCACCTATAAAACCTCGCCACCAAGATAAATCCTAACCAGTCTTAATCATCCTTTACTGAGAGTATCTTGGTCTTTGGCCGCGGGTTCACCGTTTGTTAAATCGTTAATTCAGACTTATTTGTCATTATATTTGTCGTTCAATCGGAAGCAACGACTATTTTTTTTAAATCATGAACAAATACTTTGCTATTGTACTCTTGGTCGCGGTGGTCGTTGCTCAGGATGAAGAACGCCCCAAGACATTCAGGAGACTTATTCCAGCTGATGTTCTTCGTGGTAAGTTGAATTTTTTTTTAATTAATTACTTAATTGGCTAACAAGCCAGCCTGTTTTTTCTTCACAAGCTTGATTAATTTGTTGATTTGATGAATTAGGTGAGCAATTAATTGCTAGTAAGTGTGACTTTAGAGAGTGCAAAATGAGGAAGCGAAAGTTTGATGCTTCTCTTATTGCGTCATCCTAACTTATGTATAGTAGCTGGATTTTCTCTCTTTAGTCCATTATTTATGTATTTTATTTCTTCTTTTTGATAAATTTGTTCCTGAAAAATAAAATAAAATTATTTGTATAATTGAATTGATAAAAATAAAATTTAATTACAGACTTTCCGGGAATGTGCTTTGCATCAACCAAGTGCGCAACAGTAGAACCAGGTAAAAGCTGGGAATTGTCTCCATTCTGTGGTCGTTCTACCTGTGTCCCAGCAGACGACGACTCTGGCAGACTCTTCGAGCTGGTCGAGGACTGTGGACCTCTTCCAAAAGCCAACCCCAAGTGCAAGCTCTCTGAGAAAACCAACAAAACCGCAACCTTCCCCGACTGTTGTCCAATCTTCGAGTGCGAAGAAGGCGCTAAACTCGAGTACCCCGAAATTCCAACCGTTCCACCACCATCCGAGGAAACAGCTAAACCTGAAGCTGCTAAAGTATGATTTATTAAACTCGAATCAATCTTTGTAAATTTATAATGATAAAAATGAAAATATATCAACAGAATCGGTCGGCGTAGCGCGAACGTGATTTTACTTGTAAGTTTGTACCCAGTAGTTTCCAAAAAACAAATCGTCTAAACGTCATTCCGATTTTTGTCATTTAAATTTTTATAAGAATTTTTAAGTTTGTAAATAATATATACAATCTACGGAATTAATTAGTACTTTTAATACTATTGATGATACTGCGATAAAAAAAAAAAAAAAAAAAAAAAAAAAAAAAAAAAATTAATAAATACGACGAAGATTAACAAATTAGTTGGATCCAAATGCACCGTCACAATTAACTACACAGTCTTTCTATTAATTTTTACGTAAGCTATCAGGAAATTTGTTTTATCACCCCAACACATACACGCTGAATTTATTACCGTGTGACATAAAATTTTTTAATACGTACACCTACTTATGTTTTCAATAAAAATGTGTGATTTATAATTAAAATACAATTGTATGCTGTTAATAATACTTATTTAATACAACAATGTCTTATTATTTTATTATTTAATTACATACCTACTGAATTATTGAATGGATAATTGATATACCAGATAATAAAAATAACGTAATAAATTATAATATATAATTATCTACGATTTATTATTGTTAAGCGTTGAATTTTTTGAAATCTCTCTTTCCATTTCCGACGGAAATTTGTCAGGATGCAATTTTTTGTGCCTAAAAATAATAAAAAAACAAGTATTATCAATTTAATTCCATCAAGGAAGTTATAAAATATTTTACAAAAGGATACTCAAGTTAATTATTAATATCTTAGATTATAATAATTGCACTGCTGTTGTTATTTTTTATTACATATATTATTGAGTGGGGCAACTGCAAATAATCGCTGTATATTTATATTGATACAATTAAAGAAAGAAAAATAAATAAAATTGTCATGCTTCGCGCGACACAAAGTTCGTGAGAACGTTTATTGTGTAAATGTGGGTTGGGAAAAAAATAAAAAAAAAAGTTTATTGAGAAGGAAAGCATACGAGTGGAGCGATAATATAAATATAGATGACAATAAAAGAAAGAATGAATGCGAGAGAAAGAGTTATTGCTCGATTATAGAAGCTAGGGTGTGACAAAAACTCCCGGCGGTGATACGAAACAATTACTTTAAATCAAAACACCTGGTTAACAATGGATGTGTAGGAAAAAAAAACAGAGAAGGCAAACCGTCACGCCTTTAAACTTGAAATGCATTCACCACAATACTCGAGCACGAATAATATAAACAATTCCTGCATATTATTACGTGTTAATTTTGTATGTAATCCTTGTTGTCATTTTATTGTAACGCCCACAGTGATTTTCTGTGTTGGAGATGATGGTTGCGTGTAGCTAGAAGAAATAAAAATTATTTTTTAAATAAAACATCCAAGAACAAATCCAGAGATTTTGTTAGCGATTATACTCCAAGTATTACATATGTCCTCGACCGACTTTTTTTTTTCTTAATACTCTGAAACTCTTGGAAGTAAATAGATTTATTGGCTGGTCAATAAATTTACTTTGGTTAATCGGAATAAGGATTTTTTTCTTTAGTCTTCAGTAGATCAATTTAAATCCTAATGATTTCTTGGATAATAATGTATAGTATTTTTTTATCGGTTCTCAGAAATTTATGACCATACTCTTGGATAATTAAAAGGTGTTATGTAGGCGAAGCTTTAATTTAATTACATGTAATTCATTATTACGAATGCTCCCTGATGAATATTTATTTATTTTACCTACAAATTGATTAGTAGCATCGTCCAGTCTAGGAATAAACAATTTTATTATCACCGTAACACCTTTCTCTCTGAAATATACGAATATACTTAATTTTTATATATCGCGAATATGCAATTGTAATGTACTTATATGTATATATACATGCTTTCATTACGTGCAACGTAGACAGGCGAAAGCGAGGAAGAGATTTTTATTTGAGAATCATAACAACAGTCAAATGTTAAGAGAGAAATCATGAGCATCCAGCCGTGCAGAGGAAACGAAAGGAATCTTCCCTTCCAGTGATAATTGCGTATTTTTTTATCTTCAAATTTATATCTGTAAAAAATAAATTCTATCATTTACATGTACATAGTAATAAACATAATAAGCAATAAGTGTTATAATAACATAAACGTCTTTGGTATTAAATTACACTATTCATTCATGGGTGGACCAGTTTCCTTGTTTGATCATCAGCACGTTTACGCTTACTTACCGCGCCTACTTTTTTTTTCAATGTAAACCAGTAAGTACTTGGATTGGATTTATAATACCTCTATGTACTTTTATTATAATCTCGTTCAGACATATGAAGGTTGTTAACCAGCTCATATTACTTTTTGTTCGCCTCGATCAACGTTAATTATTTTATTTATTTTCTAATTTTTAAAAAAAAATTATTTCTTCTTATCAAAATAGTCTAGAGATTGACATTTGCTATATTAAATTTATTTTTTATCATAAAAAATTGTAATTAAAATTATTTATGATAAATTACAAAATATAAATGGTTCAGATTTAATTTTTTGGAGTATTTTATAAATTTTAGAATTTTTTTACTGTAATAAAAAAAATATAAAAACCTTTTTTTGCAGTTTGACATTTTGACATTTTGAACTCTTCTAAGTGAACATTACCGCCATCTGTCGTCAAATTATAATTAAAGAAACTATCTGCTTCCATTTGCTACTTTACCAACTAAAAAAATCAAAAGCGCCACCACCTGTAAAAAAGAAAACTACCAGCTCAGTAAATAGTCCAAATCCGCCGACATGCACTGCGTGAGCAGCTAATGTTTGGTTTTATATTTTTGTTTTAACTCCAACATTCGCATGTATTAATAATTTATATTTAATATAAATTCAATTGTCAAAAACAATAATTTATTTATTATTATCAGTGTAACAATGAGTTCAAAAGAAAACATAGTTCCCACGACTAAAAATGTGTCAGTGAATAATACAAAACCGTACGGAAGCATTGTGTTAACCTTACAAAACTGTTTATTGCCAGAAGAAAAATTAATTACCACTCCAAGTCGATTGGATGGATTGGATGCCGAGACGGAGATAGATTTGCGAATTTATGGCTGCGAGCTGATCCAAACAGCTGGAATCCTGCTGAAATTACCACAGGTTGCGATGGCCACGAGTCAAGTCTTGTTTCAGAGATTTTATTACAGTAAATCTCTGGTGAGGCATGACATGGAGATCACCGCCATGGGCTGTGTTTGCTTGTCAAGTAAAATCGAGGAAGCACCTCGAAGAATCAGGGATGTAATCAACGTCTTCAATCACATCAAACAGGTAGCCAATCAAAAAACAATCCAGCCAGTAATTCTTGATCAAAATTATGTAGCTCTAAAAAATCAAGTAATTAAATCAGAACGTCGAGTTTTGAAGGAGTTGGGCTTCTGTGTTCATGTGAAACATCCTCACAAGATAATTGTCATGTACTTACAAGTGTTGGGGTATGAAAAAAACCGCGCTTTGATGCAAAAGTGCTGGAATTACATGAACGATTCACTGCGTTCAGATGTATTTTTACGACACCATCCAGAAACAATTGCTTGCGCTTGTGTTTATTTGGGCGCTAGAGAGCTCCAACTTCCTTTGCCATCACAGCCTCCTTGGTTTGCTCTATTTAAGGTCAAAGAATCAGCCATCAGAGACGTTTGTAAGTGTATTCTAAGGCTGTATTCTCGCCCGAGGATAAACTCCGAGCAATTGGAGAAAAAAGTCGAGGAACTAAGGCGAAAATTTGAAGAAGCTAGGTCCAAAGCACGTGGAGATGCTGAAGGACACACTCCCAGTCCTCCTCTTCCGAAGCACCACAATGCTTGGGGAGGTTTCATCAGCCGCAGTGGAACTCATGCCGTTCCTGAACGAGCAAAATCACCCAAGCGCTCGAAGTCTTCCAGCAATGCTTCGGGGTCTGTTCAACGGAGTGAAGAAACTAAGCATAATAAGCGGAAGAAGCACTCAAGTAGAAGCAGGTCCAGGAGTCACAGTCGCAGTCGGACTCGCAAGACCAAAAAAACTCACCGTCATAGATCTGGAAGTCATAAATCTCGCAGTAGATACAGATCGCGTAGTTAATACGCTTTTCTGAAAGATTAATTATAGGATTAATGTTTATTTTAATAATATTGTAATTAACTTTTGTTTAGTTGAAAATAAATTTGTGAATTAAAAATAATTATTGTTTTTACCATCACACGTGTTCAATATTTTTAAATTATTGATTAATTATTTTAATTAATTTCTTGTTTCAGCGCTGAATTAATTTAGAAAAAATCATCCAGAGATTATTGGTAGCATTTATCTGAAAAACTGACACATTAATCTTTGCATGTTTGTAAAAATATATAAATAGTATAATAAGGTAGCAATAAATTAATGTTACAAAACTTTATTGTAATAATTATAAATAAAGTTGTTTGAAAAAAAATTATTACTGTATCTTAATTAATTATTTTTAATTTAATATTTTTTTTAGCACTCAAAAGCACTTGACAGTTTTTAAAACAATTAAATGAAACAAGTAGCGCACTCTATTTTAAAAATAAGAACCACTTGGAAAGTAACTCCATCTCCAGCGATCTCCAGAACTGTCAGTGTTCTATCGCGGAATTGTAAGGCCTGCGAACGACACTTGTGAGTGGATGCAATATATTATTAAACATTGATTATAATAATTACCAAGAACAAAAAAACTGGCTCGAATCATTAAAAAAATAAATAATTCTTCCTGCCAAAGTAAAATAAATTTTAGATGAAAATGAATGAACTTGTTTGGGGAGTTAAAAACGGCGACATTGATCAAGTCAGAGAATTTCTCGAAAAAAAAGTAAGTTTTTAATTATTTACCATCCATTATTATTATTATTATTATTATTATTATTATATAAATATACTTAAATAATCAGCAAATCTTATATAAAAATCCAATTATTATTTATTATATTTTTTTTAGAACATTAATGTAAACGAAAAGATTGATGGCAGGACACTGTTGCATTACGCTGCTGACTATGGGCAAAATGAAGTACTTAGATATCTTCTTGACAAAGGTGCTGATGCTGATGTGAGTATTAATAAAATATTTTTTTAATTAATAATTCAATTAAATTAAAAATAAAAACTGGAACTTGAGGTAGTTTTAAACTGACCGCTCTCTCCGCAGTTAAAATTGCATTTAATTTGATTTTTAATTAGTAATTATGCAAAAGTGGGCGAGTAATAGGAATAATTGAGGAAATAATTTTACAGGCAACTGACAAACATGGTATAACTAGTCTGTTATCGGCAATTTGGGAGGGTCATGCCGGATGTGTTAAATTGCTGCTAGAGAAAGGCGCTAAGCAAGATGGATTGACACCAGATGGTAAAACTTACCTTGATGCAGCTGAAAAAGACGAGATTAAAAATCTACTCCGTGATAGGCACTAACGCACAAAACCAAAATCATAAATAATATATTTAATAAATAAAAATTAAAAGTATAAATAATAATTAATGAGTGAAGATACAAAAAAAAAAAAAAAAAAAAAAAAAAAAAAATATTAAATTTCGTTGATAGTGTGTTGAATGTTTCTGTAGATTATAATAACTGCTAATTGTTATTAATCTTCTGTATACAAATGACTATTTTTACGTATGTTCTTTTTTTAAAGTAATGATAGTAACTTTTTTAGTTTGATTATGACTATATAATATATTATAAATAATATAAGTGTGCAAACACAATGTCCGTGAGCTTTTAAAAATCTGTTTTATGCTTAAATTTATGTACTGAGTAAAGAAAATTATTGTTACTATAACTCATTGTCGCGTAGCTTTATTAATACTATTATAATAATGAATAATAAATATTTGAGAGCGTATATATAATTAATAATGTATTATGATAGTACTGACGACAGCATCTGCTAATTAAAATATAAAAAAAATTTTTTTATTTCTGTTTTAATAAGCCTAAACAAATTTTATTAATAAAAGAAAGATTGATGAATATTTATAAATGTCAAATAAATATACGACGCTTATAATTTTTTAAATCTGTGCCTCGCTTAATATTATTTAGTTATAGGAATATAAAAGTTTGTATGTACAAGTATAAAAATTGAGTGAAATTAATGATTAGCACGTTGTGACTTTAATTCATTTTATAGGAATAAATCAAAATATATTTATAATATACTATTAAATATTGGTGATTATTTAAAAGGAGTCATGATAATTGTCAATCAATTATTTATTTATTTTTTATGATAAAATCGAGGAAAACCAACGGTAAAATAGCTTACAATAAACGACCACGACAATTCGATGCACCGCATTTACAAATAATAACTTTTCCGGGAATACTTCCTACGTCGTAGCTGTAGTTCCAAGTTAATTCTTGTCCAGCTCTGATGAAATTCAGGGCAAAAAATGCAACCCATGGAAACCGGACATCATGAGTATCCACAAACACATTTTGGACAAAGACATTTGGATCACAGGAATGCTAAAAGACAAATAATTAAATATTAATTAATAAAAATATTTAATTATAAAATTTACACTTACATTTAAATAACGTCCAATATTTCCAGTAGTTTTAGCATCCATGATATAAACAGCTTCATCCTCGCCGAAGAAATCTCTCACGGATTTAAATTTCATCGGTTCAACTTGAGAAGCCTCAACACTTGGCTCAAATCGGCTGGGCTCTCGCATTCCTCCGCTACTTTTATCTCCTTCATCTTCATCACTGCCATCGTCACCTTTGTCAGTAGTATTAGAGCCTTTACCAGTGCTACCGTCTTCGCTCTTGTCTTCCGAAGTGTCTGGCCCGTCATCAGTGCTCTTTTTCCGTTTTCTCAGCCGACTTTTCATATTTCCAGCATCTGCTGGGTCAGTGTCGATCCTCGCGAATTCCTGATTGAACTGTTTAGGATTAAACTCTTCATCAGAGTCATCAGTGCCTTTTTTGCGAGAAGCCTCATCTTCAAGCTGTTTTTCCTGATTAGCATCATCGTTGTCAGCAGGAGTGGTTATTTCAGGCTCAAAAGCTTCAGCCTCAAAGCCCTCTTTGATGCCCTCCACGACTTCAACATAGTCCAACTCTGCTAGATATTCATCTCCGTAATTTTTCCCCCCTTCATTGGCTCCTTGTTCCGTCAGAAGACGGCCAGCATAGATGCAGATGAATGACCCAAGTGGAATGTCATTGAGACATCTGATACCCCAGCCTCTCGGGGCTGTTTTGAAGACTTGTAATTTCAAGCTGAGCGGGTGCTGAACGACGCGATTCAAGCACGTCTTCACCGAGCACTTGCACCGGGAATTGCATTCATAAATTCCAGTAGTCACAGGCTCGGGCAATCTCTTGTAAACATAACCCACTGCTGGATTAGGCACACGACCACCGAATGTCGCTCCCTGAATTGTCATTTGCCAGCACTGGCATTTATTTTTATCCTGACAGTCGTCTTCACAATCGCAAGAGCACAAAAAGTCTGGATCTGTATTGAGAGTAACTCCTTCAGTAGGCTCTCTTATAGTGCTGTAAGTGATAGTGTCTGGTAATTTATGATCTATTTCATTGACACAAGGAATGGGAACATTTTCAACTCCGTAGCTGAGATCTTTTATATTGACAAAGCATTTGTCTAAAACAAACTCGGCCAGACAATGAACCCAGTAGTCGAAATCGAATAAATCAACGGACATTGTACTTTCAGTAATACGAAGATATCTGTGAACCTCTTCCATGTTACGCAATCTCGCGCCACAAGGTGCTTGATACAAAATGACTTTCTTTCCTTTGGGAAATTTGCACAGCTGACGATTCCATCCGCATAAAAGAGGAATAGACAGTGGCGAATAGCCTTTGAGATCTGCTGGAGAAAATGATATACCTCTGATGCAATTGGGTCCGCATTTGTGAGCGACAAATTTTCGAGTTTGAATTTTATTTTGTGTCTGATAATAAACAATACTGTGAGAAGGTTTAGTTTCAGAATTAGCAGCAAAGTTTTGGGGAATCTCAACAATAGCTGGTGTGCTTGATCGTTTGGCTGTGCTCTTTTTGGCCACAGCGCGAGATTGAGCTGGCGCTGAGACACTTGAAGTGTCTTTGATGAATGAGCTTAATTTTTGAGCGTGAGCTTGGGGACTCGGTAGCTCTAACTCGGCTTCTTGGTCGCCGTGTATGGAAGTATACTCGACATAAGGTACATTATTTTTATTGAGAGTACCAGTGAATCTGTGGCGCGTGGGAGTGTTGATAGGCGCATGATGGCCTTGCTGGCGAGCGCTAGCTTTCAATAACTCCAAGAACAGAGGTCCAAGACGCGCAGAACCGCGGTAGATCCACTCATTGCGTCCATCAGCGTCAAAGTACATCTGGACGAGACTGGCATCTACTTGAATGACTCTCGCGATCCACCACTTGCCGTTCCACTCCGTCTTCACCACTTGTTCCTTCTGCAGCTTTACCATCGGACGTTCAGGATACGTCTCCAGATATTTCTTGACGAATTCTCGTGATTCAATGGGTATGTCTTCCCAAACACGAAGAGAACTTTCGCTGACTACGAAGATATCTTTGTGAGCGACGTACTGAGCATACCCGTCGTCAAAGAATACCAAATATCTGCATTTGTTTGTAGCTTTTGGAGGTTCAGCAATGACACCGCTGTAGTATTCATTGGACTGGTGGTCACTAAACAGCGCTACCACTCTCGTAGCTACAGGAATCATCACAGAACACGGTTCAAAAATAGCGAGTTGCTTTCCAAAGACTTGCTTCGACTGTGTGCTGTATTTTTTGGACGCATACTTGATGCGGTATGTCATTGGAGTTCGGGAGACAATTGAAAGAACTTTGGCGCGTCGCCAGGCCAGCAATGGGTGCTTCATTACTAAAACTAAGTTATCAACTTCAGCTGCTCGTCTTACTAGATTACCTTGAGGTGGAAGCCCGAGTTCCATGTTTATTTTTCCTTTAGGACAAACCGACATTACTTCAACAGCATTATCTGGTTGGGCTGTGGATGTGGGTTGTACAGTTGGGGCACGAATTATTTGGGTTACTTTCTTAGTCGCTACCGGAGGATGAGGAATTGTATCTGCTGGAGGGTCTTCGATATGTATTTCTTTGATTTCTTTTACGTCTGGTCTGAACTGGTTGTATAAATTACTTCTCAGGGAATCCATTTTTAATATCATATCCGTTATGTCATTGTCTAGTTGACTATTTTCCTCTGAAAATTATAAAAATGTATTTATTACTATAATATGCTATATTAAAATTATCCGATGTTTTTAATATTTTTTCATTTATTAAATAATAACTAAAAAGTATTCTTTAAAAATTGCACTTAGTTTTTCAAGTTTTTTACGTATAAACTTTTTTTTTTTTTAATATTTTGTAATAAGTTTGTCAATAAAAAGAATTATAAAAATTTTTAGATGTCGGCTAACTTAATTTTCATTATATTACTAACAAACTAATATATTTTTATATAATTTATAACAATAAATTATAAATCTACGTTACTTACCATTTATTTGATCATACTGAGCTTTTAATATTCTGTGGGATTCTCTGATCTGAAACTCTATGTCATAATTTTTTATGACATTAGTCAAGGCATTGTCGATATTCTCGCCAATACTCTTAATGAATTCCTCAGGTAAATATTCATCTGAAAATAGATTAAAGTTAAAAATAATTAAAATTAGTGACAGGTAAAAAAATTATTAAACTTACCAGAAGAAGAATCTTTAACTTCACTGTCAGACTCATCACTGTCGGATATTTCAACTTCCATAGTATGATCAGGAAATTCACACTGCAATAATGGTTTCTTGTTTAACATCGCATCTACTAGGAGTTCCTGATGCTCGATGGCAGCTTTTAAACATTTTTCGCAAATAAATCTTTTCTTTTTTTTCACCATATTGACCCCGTAGTATGAACAAGCAAACGTAGGAGCTATTTTCATGCTGACTCCTGATGAACACTTGAAATTTATGCATGTTACTGTCGGCGTTTTTGCGACTTTCTGGGGACTCTTGTCTTCTGTAGCGGTACTTGACTCATCGTCAGACTCCAAATCGATTACCTCCATTTCCTTATTGTCTGTCATTATTTAAAAACTGAAAATTTAATAAATTGTTAATTTATTGCTCTACAAAATTAACCTCACAAAACAAAATAAAAAAATTTACTTACAATTTATGAATAATATTTTACAGTTTAAAAAAATTCAGAATAATACAAAACTTAAATTAAACACAAAAATAAATTATATTAAAATGAATAATTATTAGCATTATTGACTTATAAAAGAGTTGAATTAAATTTGCAACTAACACTTTCACGCACGGCTTCAAAATTTTGTTTTTATACATTTAGTTTATCGGAATTGCGCGCGCAGCTTCATTTACAGTCCACATAACCTCAACTTCCAGTCGGAAAATAATAAACAAATTCGGCGGATTAAAATCCACAACAATATAAATTTTTACAATACAATTATAAATATTTAATTAATCAAAATAATTTTTTTTTTTTGTACAATAATAAGCCGCTAAAATGTCTATTGAAATTGAATCAGCTGAGTAAGTACAAATTAATACATTTTTATTAGAGTAAAAAAATTTTTAGAGTTAAAATTATTAACCTGTTCTATTTATTTGTTTATTACAGTGTAATAAGATTAATTCAACAATATTTAAAAGAATCAAATCTTGTTAAAACACTTCAGACATTACAGGTAATATTTTTAATATAAATTTACCTAAAAAATTTTTATATAGCACTGTTTTAAGCGGAGTGAACATCTAGCTCCATATGGGGTAGGCTCTCTGAGCCCTGTCAAGTAATAAATAACAAAACAAAAATTTTTATTATCACAGGAAGAAACTGGAGTTTCTCTTAACACAGTTGACAGTGTTGACGGTTTTGTAGCGGATATAAATAATGGTCATTGGGACACAGTTCTAAAAGCTATACAGTCGTTAAAACTGCCGGATAAAAAGCTGATTGATTTATATGAGCAGATCGTGTTAGAGTTGATTGAACTTAGGGAATTGGGCGCTGCTAGATCTTTACTACGACAAACAGATCCTATGATTATGATGAAACAACAGGAGCCAGAAAGATATATTCATCTGGGTAAATTATAAATAAATTTAATTATAACAGATACCTGAAAATTTTTTAATTTTTCTTGATTAATTAATTAGACCTAGAAAATTATTTATAAAAAATTGGATTTATAATTTTTTAGAGCTTCTAAAAATGGAATTTTTTAAATAAATTTTTTTTTGCTATAATTTATTAATTAAAAAAATTTCTAAAAATTGTCAGATGTCTCTCAATTTCAGTATAATTGATTTTTAATTTATTATAAACAGAAAATCTATTGGCGAGGTCTTACTTTGATCCGCGAGAAGCTTATCCCGATGGTAGCACCAAAGAAAAGAGACGTGCTTACATAGCCAACGCATTATCTGGAGAAGTATCAGTAGTACCCTCAAGCAGACTGTTGGCCCTATTGGGACAAGCTTTGAAATGGCAACAGCATCAAGGACTTTTGCCTCCTGGTACAACAATTGATTTATTCCGTGGTAAGGCTGCAGTCAGAGATCAAGAAGACGAGAAATACCCTACTCAATTGTCTAAACAAATAAAATTTGGACAAAAGTCACACGTAGAGTGTGCAAGGTTTTCTCCAGATGGTCAGTACTTGGTGACTGGTTCAGTGGATGGCTTCATAGAGGTCTGGAATTTTACAACTGGTAAAATAAGAAAAGATCTAAAGTACCAAGCTCAGGACACTTTTATGATGATGGAGCAAGCTGTCCTGTCAATGGCTTTCAGCCGAGACAGTGAAATGCTGGCAACTGGCTCTCAAGACGGTAAGATAAAAGTCTGGCGTGTCCAGAGCGGACAGTGTATAAGACGATTCGAGAAAGCTCATGCCAAAGGAGTCACTTGCATTCAATTTAGCCGAGACAATGGTCAAATTTTGACGGCTTCTTTTGACGCTACTATAAGAATCCACGGACTGAAGTCAGGAAAGACTTTGAAAGAGTTCCGTGGTCACTCGTCGTTCGTCAACGAAGTGGTCTTTGCTTCTGACGGACATCACGTTATCAGTGCTTCGTCTGACGCTACTGTTAAAGTCTGGAGTATCAAGACTACCGAGTGCATCGGAACGTACAAGTCACTCGGTGCTGCCGACCTTACTGTAAACAGCGTTCATGTTTTACCGAGAAACCCAGAGCACTTTGTAGTATGCAACCGCTCAAATACCGTAGTTATTATGAACATGCAAGGTCAAATAGTCAGGTCATTCTCCAGTGGTAAGCGAGAGGGCGGTGACTTTGTTTGCACTGTTGTAAGTCCACGAGGTGAATTTATTTACTGTGTTGGAGAAGATTTGGTGCTCTATTGCTTCTCAACGTCTTCAGGAAAGCTCGAGAGAACTCTTAATGTAAATATTAATTATTTACTCTCCAGTAATTTTTATTCTAATTATTTTTTTTTTTTAGATTCACGAAAAAGACGTAATTGGAATCGCTCATCATCCTCATCAAAATCTTTTGTGTTCTTACAGCGAAGACGGTCTCGTAAAATTATGGAAACCTTAAATCGTATGACTCTTTTTTATTTAAATATAATTGTAAATTTAAGTAAATTAATTAGAATAAAAAAAATCGCATATTCTATATTTATTTATAACTCTTTTGTTTTATATAACCGTGTTTTGACTAGTGACGTTTTTTACTTCTTGTCAAAATATCCATTATGGAAAATAAATAAAAGCTTGGAAAAAAAAAAAAAAAAAAAAAAAAAAAGAGTTTTAAGTTTTGTAAATTGAAATGGGAGTGAATCAAGATTTATTATCTCCCTGTGTGAATGAATTCCTGGATAAATTTGAAGCCGGTCTATCTTTGCCAATTATTATAGTAATTATTTTTTGTACGGTACAATTTATTATATCACACATTCTGGATATTGTATGCACAGTTATATGTGCAGTAAGAGGGAGTCCAGATGACGCCGATATGGATGAATGCACGTATATTTATTATTATTATTATTTATTATTACTCAGCTAAATTTAGAGATGAATGCAGCAATGCATTCACCTACTCATTATTTCATTATAACAATTTTAATTAAATTCCTCAGGATTCTCATTCAATGCAGTACGTGACGCGATACTGCGATGGTGTTTCAAATGTATGTGTGTGTACCTCTACTGCTTCCAGAAGATAACTAATAATAATCATAATCATAATAATAATCATGTAATTATCATTATCAAGAATCCAGAGTAATTCCGCTTATTAAATTTTTTTTTTTCAAAAATTATCCGAGTATGTGACACATTAATTATATTAAATATATAAATTACATAAGAATGATTACCTGAACAAATAACAAATCTATTAATTGCATAAACAGATATTTACTGGTTTTTTTTTTTTTTTTTTAATTTTTTATATTAGGTACAACAGTTTAAATTTTGCTTTTATATTAAATATACTGTTTTTAATCACAATACAAGTGATATTAATAATAATAATAATAATAATAATCATAATCATAATAATGATTTCAACTATAAAGACTGCAATTATATAGCAGATTATATTAGATAATTGATCAAAGTAACAACCTATTATTATTTTTTTAGTGTTATTATTATTATAATATTTTATTTGTCTTTGATATTTAAACCGAGGGTCATCAATTTTACGATACAGTAACAATTTAACAATATCGTCAGAGAGTAGTAACGGTGAGAATAATTAAATAAATTATAATTACAATAACAATAACTCAATTGAAATTAAAATGATGATGAAGATAATGACGGTATAAATACTGATTAATGATGATAATATGTCCGTTTAATGCAGCACATTAAAAAAAATTTTTTTTTGTAAAAATGATGAGATAATTGACATATAAATATTAGTAATTGTTAATAAATTTATAAATTTATAGCGTCACATGAAAACATTCTCCATAGTGGGCGCTAAATTTTTACGAGTCGGCGTAGAGCCTCCTTCATCTTCAAACGTGACCATTTTTTCACGACTACGAGTCCCCAGTGTCCCACCACCACTATTACCAGTACTCTCGGTGTTTGAACGACCTAGACAGGAGTTATTACTCTGGACAATAGTCCCGGTTGTTTTTGTTTGTGATGAAGTACAAATAGGTAAATTGGAGCACGGTTTTAGCACAGAATTAGGAAGTGGTACTGGAGCTATTGCTATATCCTGAACAGAGGATGCCGACAAATTAAATTCACTTATGCTTCTGGGTACAAAGTATTCAAAATTAGTAGGATCATCTTGCTGTGAATGACAGCCATCACCGCGTTGATACGAATAATGCTGCAACGGTGATATATTATTCCGAGCAAATGAGGATACTCCACGTTGAATATGTGCTGTGGGTGAAAATGACCCAGCAGGACCAAAAGTGTCTCTAGCAAAATCGTTGGTCAAAGTCTTTTTTCGTGGCAATGAATAACGACCTGGTGAGGTTAATTGTTGTTTGTTAATAGCCGCAAAACGATGTTGGGCCAGGAGTTGTCCATCATCGACGGAACTCCTGGTTGGACGTTGTCAGGAGGCAGCAGATACTAGTGACATTGCTATACCGTCATCTTCGTGGTCCAGCTCCTGACGACACCCATCGGAAAGTATATTACCACCAATGCTGATACTTGCGTCCCCGCACAAGTCTGATTTAAGTCCTAAAAAATACAAAATTTTATTCAGCTAAACTCGTATATTATAAAACAGCGATAAATAAGTTATGGACAGGGATTGTATAAGAGTTAGAGATTAAATCGAACCTGTTGCTCCGGCGAGAGAGCTGCCGGGTGTAATACCTCCGTTAGTACCACAGGTTCTACCAAATACTCGTACAACACGTACAACTTCTTCTTGCATTAAATTAAAGCACATTGCTATCAAACCCATTCCGATGAGAATGTACAGTGAGCAAGCGCATAGACTAAGTTCTTCTAATAGTTTTGTCGAAGCACTTCTCCCGGTAGGAACGAGGTCACCAAATCCAATTGTTCCAAGACTCGTGAAGCAGAAATAACTACTCTCCAATAAATTCCACCCCTCCAAACGGTGAAACATAAATGTTCCAGCGCACACGTACAGTAATATTATCAAAAGACACAGGCTTATTGGTATTCTTACAACACAAATAGTGTCAGTGCCGTATCCTACTGCTGATGGCATCAGTGACATTTGAGAGCATGGATGCAAGTGTCGTTTCTCTGTACTCATGTCCTTAAATAATTTATTTACAATTTTTAATTTAATATTTAATAGATAAATGTTTATTTAATTAAAAAATAAAATAAAATACCTGCAATGCATTTGCCGAAGAGGCTGAATGGAGGTAGAGATTGCTCTCAAGTCCATCGCGATCAAGAAGAATAGCGCCTCCGGTAGCGCGTACACCAAGCTCGTCGCAAGAGCTGTCTTTACTGGAGTAAAAATTGCCCAGTTTTGTCGTCTCAACATGATTGTCATAGCGGTGATAACTTTTTTCAATCAAACCTGGCATCGGAGGAGGTGGTACCAGGAACTGCCCGCCACTTGACGGTTGTTTTTTTGAACAATCGGTGTTCCGATGACAAAGCCTGCCGTAGAGGCGACGGAACGTCCTGGCAAATACGTCTCCAATGGTACTCAGGTAGACTAGCATCAAAGGTATTCCTGCTAGTGCGTAGACTACGGTGATTACTCTACCCCAAATAGTCCTTGGGGCTACACTGCCGTATCCTGTTATAGTTATTTAGACAATTATTACTTAGATAAGTAAATTATCGAGTAAAAAATCTTACCAATTGTTGTAATAAGCGTCAGGGAGTACAATAAACTGCCGCCAAATGTCCAGCGTTTATCTCCTTTGTATCTATCATTTCCACCTCGTGAAGACCGCTGGATAGTTCCTCCGTAAACAGAGAATGTTGACGAGCGTGGATCGTGGTTAAGACTCCGTGCCATTTTTTCTTGAAACTCGAGAATTTCACGCTCAGCTAATCGCGTCCAGTTGTCTTTGTAAAGGACATTTAGATCTTCAGTGATGCTCCAGAGCTTCTCGACAGTGCTAGCTCGTAATTTTCTAACTTCTGCAGTTTCTTCGTCCTCGCCGGATAAAATAGCCGGCGACTGAGTTGTTTGATCTCGACTCGCGACATTAACCGATGTCTTACCACTACCGGGTTTTGATGAACCAGTAGACAGTCTGACGATGTCTGGTGGTGGTTCCTGATTAAAAAATAAATAAAATTAATTAATAAATCCTATAAAAAAATTAAATAAAAATATTTACCGTTTTAAAACCACCCTCAAGAGCCATAAAAGCAAAAGCACCTAGAAGTGTGTACCCAAAAACAAGCACACAAACACCAAGACAGGCGAGGAAACCAGGTGCTTTGGTACTTCTCGCGGTGGTGCAATTGCAGCAGCAGCACCACAATTCCGAGGCCTTTACTGTGGTCGATATTCTGAATGAATTATCAGTATTATTAGGAATATTTGAACTAGCACTAGTGACTGCCGTTGATGAAACCCCAGTAGGAAGCTGAGATGAACGACGTCCACCTGAGCAGGATCGTGGCGCTCTTTGGTAATAATCACTCGCGCTTATTTGCATCATTACTCTAACCAGTAACAACTGGACAATATACCAGTAGGTAGTCCTACGTTGCTCTTATTATCTCCCTGGTTATTGTCATTCTGATAATACCCGTTAGATGACATGGAATTATTTGATGATAAGAAGATGATGCTGCTTTTGTTAATGATAATCTCGGCATGTACAAACACCATCTCTTTAGTACAAGCAACAATAAGGCATCAGCATATTCATCAGCTATTTTGATGGATCCTTGTGATATTTTCTTCAGTCGAATTTTATCCATATGGAAATTGTTATCATCCGATTGCTGAAAATATAAAAAATAGTATTTTATTATAGACGTGGCCTAATTAAAAAAAAAAAAAAAAAATGATAAATAAGCTTTTTGTGCCAGCAGTAAAGATGATTGAATAAAATGCAGCAAGCTATAGATTGAATAGGAGCTAAAAAGTCATGACATATCAATTTGCAATAGCTCTGAGAACTAGAAAAGTTGGTGGTGGCAGCGACAACCCTAGTAGTAGCTACCAGCTAGTGTGCAATCGATAGCCCAGCTCTGCTTGCACAAGAGCGAAAGAGAGGACTAGGAAAAGGTGGCGGAAGACTCGACAAGGTGTGACAACACACTAGGGTACACTGTCTCTTCTCATCTACATACATTCACATTTACATATTCAAATACAAACTTGGATTTTTTTGTTTTTAGTATTACAGTATCCAGTTAAGGGGACAGATTAATTTAATACGGTTGATTGCCCGAATAAAATAACAATAAATCATAAATAAATAAAATGGTTGGGTATTTTTACTATTTACTCCCGGCAGACAAGACAGTGGCGCTTAATCAGCCGTTTTTATCACCAGCTAAAATGAACGAGTGCTTTTGTATACAGTGTCTACCTTGAGGCTAGCAGCACTTGAGATTATCGCGGCTGCTACTCGGTATATAGCTCATATAATATAGCTCATACGTGTGTATTAACAATCACGTTTCATCATAGGCTGTTCAATTTTCATAGCAATCATAAATTATTAAACGACAATAATAAGCGTGGAGATTATAAATTATTTATAGTTTATAGTTTGATTTTTTTTTTAATGATTCACTCAACGTAGTATTATTTTTGTATTGTATTTAATCAATTGCCAATAATGAATCATTTATTATCAATACTGTAAATAATGTTTTTATAAATATTATTCTAGATATAATACTTTTACAACTACTGCTACTGCTAATACGGTATAATAAAACTATTTAAACAGAGTATTAGTAAAAGACCTGAGATGGAGTTATAAATGTGTTGTTGTATGTGCTGAAGAATGAGGCCGCAAAGTCCAGCGAACGAGTAGTACAACTACTTTATTCCGCATTTCACCGCATTTAATTGTCTATGCGCAATTATTGTCTAGCACTATTAAGAGTCCTTAATACAATTTTAAACGGTCATAATAGCCAACAGATGAACTGAAGTTATAATAATAATAATAATAATAATTTACAGTAACGATAATTTACAATAATTACACACGCACATGTTCATTTATTTTTTTTATCTGTTAACTTTAGATATTTAAGATTGTTGAACCCGTAGCAACAACAGTTAACGTACAACTAACTTAGTCGAAGGAGGAGGAGGAGGAGGAGGATGATGATGATGATGATGATGATGATGATGGTACATTATCTTGGAGATAACAATTGTACTAGCAGAGGGCCATTTTAGGATAGAAATAGAAGCTCGACGAGAAAACGCCCTTGCCGTACTGCAAGTACCATCGCACTGAACTACATGATAGTACCGCGGAGAAATGTGTGCTGAAGGTGCGAGGGAGTCTCACTCGTTATGTAGTAGAGAAATCCGCGCAGAATCGACGACGGTCTGATGGACGATGGTGGCTCGACTTTGCCGGGTAACTTTTCGATATATAGGACATGGTGAGTACAGTAGAGAGTTGGGTTTAATGTACATGGTCCAGGACGCATGAGCGCACCATAAGATGTATCCACAAGATCTATCAGAGAGTAGAGAATCCTTTAAGCTTGCGTAGGTGTAATATTATACACTACAGTAGTACTATATACTCCGTTTTAATGTTATCCATAAACGCTTACGGTACCAAAATAACCCGACAAGTCGAGTAACAAGAGCAGTCGACAGTTTAAGCTAAAGAGATACAGATATAGTTTATAGATATATAGACATACTGGCAAAGAGGCTAAATTATTTGTTAAACAGGTATACACACCACACGATATAATCATCGATAACGAGTTGGCTGCGCATAGATATATAGTTTGATAGGTCGTACAAATAGATTGGAAGTTTGCCAGAGTTCTCGGGATAGGAGAGAACACACAATTGCTAGAGCACGCAAGGGTGGCGGAGGAGGACGTTCAATTCAATGATGACTTGCTGGTAGCATACAGCCACCGTTGCTGATGCTCCTGGTACTGGTACTGTTACTGCTGCTGGAGGCTTTCAACTACCTCGGCTCTGCCGTCGGATGCCAGATTTTCAGGATCTATGTTATCCGGCAGTGTGTATATATGCTTGTAACATATCAGCAAATGTTGATCGATAAAGATATATATTCCATAACAACATATTGAGTAGTAGGACATTGATTGTATTGGAGGACCGCCAAGTCCAAATGTCTTTTTCAGTCAAACTGATGTTCTTTTGATCTAAATTTATACATATATATATAAATATATATGGTATGGTAACAATGTACAAAAAAGCAAGTATAATACCCACCGGTTTATTGTGTGTCATCAGGTCAGATGAGCCAGTTTATTTTTAAAAATACTTTTTTTTATCCATTTTCACAAAGCTAACGATCACAGCGAAGGACATGCTTAACTGATCGCGTCAACGATCGTATTTTTGCTATTACCTCCTCTTGCATTAGATTGAAGCACATTGCTATTAAAGCCATACCTGTAATGTTAACTGTCATTAGAGATTGGTTTAATAAAAGATTATAGTATTAATGATAATTATTATTATTATTATTATTATTATTAAATAGATGGTTGATGATACTTGACCTAGCATGAGGTACATAGAGCAGAAGATAAAAGAAAGGTCGAACACGCCGTCAGAGGAATAAATTTTGTCGCCTGGAACTATGTCACCGAAACCGATTGTTGAAAGGGAGATAAAACAAAAGTACGAACCATCGAGAAAATTCCAATCTTCCCATTCGGAGAAAAGAAATGCTCCTCCGCAAATATATCTGCTTGATCAAACCAAAGATAATATTTATTATACAACTTTTTATTTTATTATCGCAATAAATAATATTAATAATAGTAAAGATAGTGAAGAACTCGTACCCGACTATGATACTCAGACAAAGAGTTAATGGAACAGTAATACGCTTAGGATCATAACGATCACTGCTGTCATCATCATTATCATCTTCATCGTTATCTTCATCCTCACTGGAGGCATCATCATCATCATCATCATCTTCTTCATCCTCGTCGTCGTTGTCATTACATTGATCGCTTGTCGTTGTTTTAGAAGCAGTCTCAATCTCATTGTCCATACTAACGGTGTCGAATGCCGCCCCATCACGTCCAGATTGCATTCTCACCATCTGTACAGACTATTATATTATATCTGCTGTGATATAAAGGTAACATGATAATGGCTTCTCAATAGCATAAATGATAAGATAAAACTCTACAAGAACCGTAAGTGTTATGCTGGTAAATCCTGTGTGTAAGTATTGTACCAACCTGACAGGTGTTCTTTCGATAAGACTGACCGAGTGATCGTTTTGAGCCAGTTACTCGGCGATCACGAGACTCGCGTGGCCTCTTTCTACATCTGGAAAAATTTACAAAGCAAACACAACGTTCAGAAGAATAATTATATAATTTAATGAGATAATACTGACCTGCATAGACAGCAACGGGCGTAAGACCACTTGAAACTTTTAGCAAGTATATCCCCGATGTTACTTAGGTAAAGAAGAAATAGGGGCATTCCGGCGATCGCGTACCCAATTGTAATCACCTTGCCCCACATGGTTCGAGGACACGTATTGCCGTAACCTTGAACAGAATATTTGGTCATGTGTAATGATTCTTATAATTGAGTAAGAAGTTATGCGGTTTCTACGGAAAAAGCTATATAAGTATTTAGGATGCATTCGAAATGCTCTGTCTCTAGATACATAATTAAGAAATGACCTTGTATCTTGTGAACGATTGACATTTTTAAAGATATAAGCTCATCCCGATGTTACACTCATCAAGACCTTTCATTTGAGTACCCACATTAATTTTTCATATATTTATATATTTTATATATGTGTATATATGAAAAATATATATCAAAAATGCATGTGGGTACTTAAATGAAAGGTCTTGATGAGTGTAGCATCGGGATGAGCTTATATCTTTAAAAAGATCACTATTTAAAAAATTACAGTGCAATTTAAAAAATATCTTGTGAAATATTGATATTTTTTAAGATATAAACTCATCCCGATGTTACACTCATCAAGACTTTTCATTTGAGTATCCACATCAATATTTCATATATTTATATATATTATATTTATATATATTATATTTATATATATATATGAAAAATATATCAAAATGCATGTAGGTACTCAAATGAAAGCTCTTGTAAAAAGATCACTATTTAAAAAATTACAGTGCAATTTAAAAAATATCTTGTGAAATATTGATATTTTTTAAGATATAAACTCATCCCGATGTTACACTCATCAAGACTTTTCATTTGAGTATCCACATCAATATTTCATATATTTATATATATTATATATATATATGTATATATGAAAAATATATCAAAAATGCATGTGGTTACTTAAATGAAAGCTCTTGATGAGTGTATCATCGGGATGAGCTTATATCTTTAAAAATGTCAACAGTTAAAAAAATACAGTGCAATTTAACAAAAGTCATTATTTAATAAAAAGCAAAATTTTATTTATAGTTTACAAATTACGGCAGTCATAGCGACTGCAAGGTTGCTAATTTTTATGATCATAAACCTAAACTATTTACACGCTTACCAATTGTCGTAATGACCGTCAAGGAGTACAAGAAAGCGCCCGCAAAACTCCACTTTCGATTCTCCATCGAGTCTGAACCATCCCATTCATTTTTAACCGCATCAACGACTATATCCTGATAGCTCTTTAGAATGGTATCCACCTTTGACTTCCATAGTTTCTCCGAGAAAATATTTTCCTACGGTCAATTAACCAAATTATAATAATAATAATGATAATGATAAGTAAAAGTCTATTATTTATTATGCCGGTTATAGTTCAATTAATTTGAACTACACGACGGCAGTAAAATTTAAATAACTAAAATAAAATGATCAAGAGAAAGTCTAGTGTATAATTAAAATATTTACCTTGGTCGTCAATTTCCACAGATGAAGCGCGGTTTGATTCCGTGAACTGGGTACGTCATAGCCATTTCCAATTTTACGATTGTGTGAGCCCTCGATTGCTTCGAATATAAATGCCCCGGCGATGGTGTAACCAACCACCAGACACACAATACCTACGTTGCTAAATAAAAAAGCTAAAAATGCACGAAACCAATCGCCGATTTTTTCACCCAGAGGTTTGTGTCTTTTTCTTTTTCGCCTGATCACGCTCTCCCTTAACTCGCTCCGCCTGGATCTGGATGAGCTGCGCTGTTGCCTACGGACCGAGGAATTCCGCTGGCTGCTCCAGCTGGCATTTGGTGTCAGTCCTCGGCCCCGATCTCCACCAGGAATTGGAGCGTTTGTTGACCACTTTGTCTCCTCGTCCATCATTATCTAATTCTCGTTATACTATTATCACCGGCAGCCACCCGCACCCGTAGATGCCATTGCACAATAACCATTAAATTAATGATAATGACATTGAAATTGCCAGACACTTAACAATTTTTTTTTATTTTTAAATAATTTTTTTTTTAATAAAATTAAAAAAAAGGTCAGCTGACTGTTAAATTAAATGTTTTAAAATAAACTAATTGTAAAAAATTATTTATAAAAAATTGCACTTGTAATTTTTTAAAGTTTTTAAAGATGGAATTTTTAAAATAATTTTTTTTGCGATAATTTATTAGTTAAAAACTTTCTAAAAATCATCAGATGTCATTTTTTAAATTAAATTTTCTAAAAATACACTGTTCAGTTAATTAATTTTGATGGAAAAAATGAATTTAAAACAAATAAAAATAAATTGACACGTGAAGAATATTAAAATCACCCGCAATAACACACTTATACATTGTAAACGTTGTATCGAGGACGGCCTCAATTTAAACTTGCTTAAAAAACTCGTCGCACGGTTGATTTATCAAAAAAAAAATACATATGTAATTTTGATGTCCTTACTGATCAAAAACAAATTTATAATGAGTAAGTATGTGGAAGAAAGTGAGCCAAATGTATATTTTATTGATATTGATAAATAGATAGATGGAGTTGATCTAAAAAGAACAAAAAGAAATAAATTGAAAAAGCCGAATAGAAGAAATAATGTGAGGCGATATAGATACACTTTAGTTCGAAAGAGCCTTTGAATTGAGTAGGAGGGGAGTGTCTTTTGAGCTGGAGCCTTTCGGATGTATACTACTCGGATGGTATGAGTCTGTCTCTCGTGGTCTGACGACGACGCGGCACACTAGCTCGAAATAGCACAATTCTAAAATTATAGAGTTGAGTTCCAAGCAAGCTGTACTGTTTTGCGGTGGCGGCGGCGGCGATGAACGCGAATTACGCGACCAGACAAGAAAAGAGGGAAGAAAAAGATACCGGAGTTTTTGTCATATGAGAAATCACCTTCCTCTATTTCTTCAGCATCTTCATCGTCGTTGACGTCGACACCGTTTTCATGACAGATTTTTAAAATTAAAATTAAAGTACAAGATATTTTAATTTTTTAAAAAATAAATTGACATTTAGAAATTTTAACATATTTTTTTTTTTCAGAGCAATTTTAATATTAATTTATTATTATAAATTTTAAGTTAATATAAATATATAAATAATAAAATATATTACTCTAGGATGAAAATTAAGTTAGCCGACATCTGAAAATTTTAAGAATTTTTTTTCATTGAAAAAATTATCACAAAAAAATTTTATTTGTAAAAAACTAAAAGTGCATAATTTTTTTTTTTAATATTTTTTTGTTCTAATTTAATTATTGAAAAAAAAAAAACTAAAAATGTCGGCTAACTTAAGTATTATTATTCTAGGACATTTCGAGATCATGGTGACTGTAATTGTAATCGCGATGATTACTGGGATGATAATCAACATACTCGGAGGCGTTTCCGTCGTCATATTCGTCGTTAATGACCTCAAAGTCGTCATCGATAGCATCTTCATCATCATCTTCATCCTCCTTAATGATTCCCAGTCGCTTGGCGACGCTCTTAACATTTGTTATTACTTCTTCCTGAACCAAATTAAAACTCATTGCAAGTAGGGCGATACCGAAGAGGAGGTAGAGCGAGCACAGCGCTATTCCTTGGTGTGCATGAAGTCTGTGAGCTGGTACGAAATCACCAAAGCCTGGAATGTAAATATATAATTACTTTACTGCACGAATTATTATTCAAAAAAAAAAAAAAAAAAAATATAGAGTAAAGCTAATTAAACTAAGCTAAAAGGAGTTAATGAATAAATAAAAATAGACACTCATTAAAGTGCCGATGTACTTGCCTATAGTGGTTAGAGTTATAAAACAGAAATATGCAGAGTCAAGGAAGATCCAACTTTCCCACTCGTTAAATAAAACAGCACCGCCTAATATGTAACTAACGACCAAGAACACACAGAGCCAAATAGGCACGGGCTTGGTTGTTTGGTCTTCCGCGGGCATATAGTACTCGTCATACTCAATATCATCGGCGTAAGTTTGACGATGAACGGCGAAACCCATCGGGGACATGATACGCGGTGATGGTGCTTCTTTTCTGGCCGTTCGAGCTGAAATTATATTACACAAGAGCGTAAAACGTAAATTAGTGTTGTATTACGTGATATCTACGCATCAGGTGAGATAATTATATTTAATGTACCGTAATATCATTATACATTATGTTATATTCTATTGTAGCCAGCAGAGAATGATCATCAACTTACAAATAGTGCTGAGATTGCTGCGAGGACGGCGTATTGAAGAACCAGCGGTGGGAAAAGCTCTTCTAGGTCGTGAGACTTCGAGATATGGACTTGGCTCGCTGGCGACCACCGAAGGATCCACCGAGCAACATCTGCGTGGTGCTATCACTGATCGATCGACCCGAGGCAATGTGGAGAACGCGAGGTTATCTGGCCTGAGTCTGTTTTTCGTCACAATACTCGGGCGTGATGGATTAACGTCATCATAAAGGCCTAAAATAAAACAATTATTTTTATTACAATCAATAATAAACTAGCTACCTTGCGAACCATTAGACTTGAGAACTATCAATAAGTAAAATTTTGCTTTATTAAATAATGACTTTTGTTAAATTGCACTTTAATTTTTTAACGATTGACATTTTTAAAGATATAAGCTCATC
>CAJNRD030001123.1:22517187-22588769 GCA_905319865.3 Cotesia congregata | reverse complement strand
CACTGTACTTTTTTAACTATTGACATTTTTAAAGATATAAGTTCATCCCGATGTTACACTCATCAAGAGCTTTCATTTGAGTACCCACATGCATTTTTGATATATATTTTTCATATATACATATATATCTAATATATATAAATATATGAAAAATTGATGTGGATACTCAAATGAAAGGTCTTGATGAGTGTAACATCGGGATGAGCTTTTATCTTTAAAAATGTTAATATTTATCACAAGATAAAAGGTCATTTCTTAATTATGTATCTTAATAATATAGATCAGATAATAATTACTATTTTGATTTTCAGCCTCGCTGTAATTGTGATGATGCCTTGGTACAACTGGCAGTGGGTCATCAATGGCATATTTGTTGAAAAAAACTGGTGTGCGATCATCTTTATAATTTGGAGCAAAGAGCAATCGCCTGTCGAGCGACTGAGTTGCCCCGGGAACATTGTGCGAGGTCGCTGTCCCACTGCGGGACAACCTACTGTTAGCAGTGACGATTCTAGATGTACTTGGTAGCTCGCAAGTGTGTCTCGTGGGACTAATTGACTGATGGAGATGATGTTGACGAGGTGAGCCACTGGTACTCGCCAGAGTGGATCGCTTTGTAAAGTCATTAAAGTTGCCATCGACGTCGTAACGACGCGGAGGATTAAATCGATGAGCCTCTCCTGTAGCTCCGACTGTCTCGGAGTGTGTTGATCGGGGCATGCTTCCTGAATTACCAAGAGCCGAGTCTGTCGATTTATGACTCGCCCTAACGGACCTACGTAATGACGCTGGTCGTGATCCAGCTCGGCTAATAAATTCAATAACAACATCGATAAATATATATATATATATATATATATATATATAAATGGTAAAGTACAGTAAAGTAATGAGGTCATCTCTAGATTTTCTAGTTAAGTTGGAGGTTTTATTTTATTACCCAGACCCCTGACGAACGCTGTATCCTCGAGCTAAGTAGCTGCTCCGAACTCGCCTTGGCTTAGGCGGTCGTGTGCAAATGTAGCAGCAAATTTTCCAGTAAAGAAATCTTAAAATACAAGCGATAGTATAAATAAAAAATAGTTAAATAATAATATTTAAATTTTATGAGTCAGAGTTAGAGTCAGAAGTTGGCAGTCCAAAAATAAATTTGGTTTATGGTTGGATAATGCTAATCGAATCCAATGTCGAGTGACCCAAAGAATATCGACTTACGGTCGAACGAGCTAATTTACCTGAAGCTTGAGGCCATGACATCCCCGATATTCGATAGACATAGCAACATCAGGGGAATCCCAAGTATAGCATAGAAAATAGTTACGACCTTGCCGTTTGGAGTCTTTGGAGATATGTGACCGTATCCTATAGTTGTGATAACAATTATTGAGTAAAATAGAGCACCGGCAAACGTCCACTGAATATTGTCCTCTTCTTCGCTTCCGTCCCAACCGTCTTTTTTCATTTTCTTTAAAAGATCTGTTTCAAAAGCCTACAATTCACATCAATGACAACAATGAAGATGAAAAAAAAAAATAATAATAATAATAATACTAACAATGGTACAATGTAAAATATAAATTGTATCGCTTGTGTATATACTTTACCCGCAATTTTTCAACTACATCGTCCGTCCAATTTTTTCTTATAAGTATCTCCGCTGATTGTGTCATTATCCATAACTTTTCGGTTACATTACCCCGGATATCTTTGATGCTACGCTTCACCTATCAGGTATATTTTAATATTATATTATATTTAAAATGAAAATAAAAAGTTTTTTAATATTAAAACACGTACGTCTTTCTCATGACCAGATTCAAGTCTTTCAAAGGCCCAAGCACCGAGAACGCAATAAGCTACGACAAGTGATACAAGTGTCACATGTGAAAATATACATTTGAAAAACTTCCATATTAAACAAAGTAATATCAAACACTTGGACGGTGTTTCAAATTCAACATCCATCTCCGCAGAATCCATCATGTATTAAATTTAAAGATTATAAATCTTTAATCTGTAGTAAGTAGTAGTAGTAGTAGTAGTAGTAGTAGTAGTATCTTCCACTTGTTGTAAGTTACTATAAGGACTCGTAACATAAAGCTCAAGAAGAAATGGTCGTATCCAATTATATTTTTTTTTAAGTATTCAAGTTTAGAGCAGAGTTACTATATAAAGCCCAGTCCATCTGTTTAGCAAACCGAGTGGAGCGGGTTTGGAAAAAAAATAAACTCTCAAGAATAAATAAAATACATGGTAAAAAAGAAGTAATGTAATATTTTAAGTGTAAATTTAATATTATGAAATGACATTTAATTATGTATAATTTTTTTAGCAGCACTTGTTCACTTAGAAGGAAAATAACCGATGACAATTACAGTGATAATGATAATGATGGTGTTACGAGCCGTTTTTCATAAGCGACTAGCGTCGTTGTCTCGTCGGCATGTGGAGAAAATACGGTATTTCTCTGTTGAGTAGGCGGTAGTGTTATATTTATCCTCTAACCACCCACCGCTGAGCATTCGTCGCGGCGTCAAGATGTTGTGTAGTTTAGATAGAGGATTTTGCAGAGCTCTTTACATCTGTGTTATAGTTATATAGACCCGCCAGCAGAAGCTACGTCTTTGTATAAACTCAACCAGTAGCTCTGCTCAGTTTATATTAAATACAATACTTAAACTAAGAGAGAAACATCCTCAGAGCAATATTATGTATACATCACACGGATCAATCTCTTTCATCTGTACCAGACCGTTCAGTTTTACGTCATTAATTTCTTAAGCTGGATTACATTCATTCATGAATTTCCTTCCGTCACACTCTCGCTTATTGTTTATTTATATTGCGTGTAATAACTAATTAAATTTACACTCTAAATTATGTATGTATGTATAAATATTTCATGTTTTATTTATTAAAAACCATTCCAAATATTGTAATTAAAGTTAATAATATCAATGCGTAGTCTTATATATAATAGTAATAATAATAATATCTAAAATATATAACAACATATTACTGTACATACAATTTATAAGAACGCGCTTGTGTCGGCGGTTCTCGTCAATTTAGCATAAAAAAAAAAAACTAAAATAAAACAATATAAAAGACCTTGTAGTCTCAAATGTGGCACATATGTGAAGACCCTTGTAAAAAGACGTAACCGCGTTCACACACATGCGCATCGTCCAATGGCCAATAATAAAAGTCTTAGCTACTAAATAAAATTCATGGTGCAACGTCAATCGCCCTCTGTTCCGCTAGACGTCTTTAGTTTCAATCCAATCTTCCAACACACTGTTGATGTCCAGACGTGCAGAATACTCGGCCATTTATATTATATTTCTTCTTTTAATTTTTTTTTTTTTTCCTTAGCAGTAATAATAATCATAATAATAATAATAATAATAAAAATATACATTCATATATATATATATATATATATAGATGGATAAGGTTACTTAGAGGACGATCGAGGCTGACCATGAAATGGGGAACGCAAGAGAGATAAGAAAGAGGAATGAAGAGAAGAAGACATGAGTAAGTCCTTGATGGGAAAGCCTTCGTCGTTCCACGGATACGGCGTACTCGTAATTCAAGGACAGATTAAACGATGTAACTGGCACACACGATCGTCTACCCCGTGGCGTCGATCCGTGGAACAAGGAGCTTGTTACACGCTACGTCTATACATAGGTATAAGAAAATTTAAATATTAAATTCATCAAGATAATAGCAATAGTAAAATTAATAATGATAAGAAAAATAATTATTTTAAATGAATATTAATTGTAGGTCGTGATGATTATTTGATTATTTATCCTGGCCCGAAGAATCCGAGCTTCTCCAGGGTGTTGGTGACACGTTCGACCAGCTGGTCTTTATACTTCCAGATCTGCGTATCTACGACGCTGTTTTTCCGATACTGTAGGCACGTTTTCTTCAGCGAGGTAACACAGTCGGCTCTGTAGTGCTGAAGCTGAGCGTCCTCAGTCTCGATGGGGTAACTCGTGCACCCAGAGCCGAGGCATGCCAGCGGAAAATGATTATGCACAGTGACAATACGTTCCGGATTATGAAAGCACTTTATGTACTCATTAGGCTTAGTGAAGTTCGACGAGCGGTATACGTGTTGGAGCATGTGCATGTACCTGGATCAAAAGAATTATACAGTTATAGTAGTTATTTTAAATAAATTACCAACGTATTATATATAATATAAAATAAATGCATTTGTGTTAAATCAAAGTCAGCAGACAAGTATGAAGAAAAAAAAAATAATTGAACGGTATAAACAGTACTTGTATTTTGTATTAGTAGTAATGCGTGTTGATGTTTGCTAGTAGGATACTTACTTCGGCACGTGGTCGAAGAATCCGTGTGAGTGTAGAAGGTCATCGAGAAAGTACACGTTTCTGACGTTGTACGAAGCACGAGTTTCATTGCGTATGCGAAGAGCCTTGGGTAAAACGCGTCGCATAAGTTGACTCCACGTAAAATCTTTAATTGGCATTATTACTTCATCAATATCAAGCAGAGCTATGTACTCGTACTCGTACATGTGTTTGTAAAGACAATCATTGTAGGGTATCAATTCATTTTGTCGCTTTTGATTGGTCTTTTTTTTCAAATAAATGTGCTGAAACGTCGGAATGTTCGGCTGCCCACCAGGAAGCGTCAGAGGCGTAACATCAACTTGTCCTGTTTTTTTGTAATACTCCAAAACTTTCGTGATGTTTGGATGTACTTGGAGCTCATAAAAAAATATTTTGTCAGCGCCTAGAATACTTATTAGCTCGATCCACTCGACCAGCCGTACTGATAAATCTTCATGAAGAAAATCTAGACCTTTCACGCAGACCGCAAACTCTTTCTTTTTACCCTCTGGCGGTTTGTTGTAAATTACCCGTAAATTAGTAGTCGCTATATCACACGGCTTCTCAACAATCGAGATTGATGCTGGAGGATCTTTCGACCAGTGAGATTGGGGTATTTTACACGCAATCACGTAAGGCTGATAAATACCTTGCTTGTAACTACCCCACTTTTTGAACCAAATATATTTATATTCAAATACATCAACAACTTGAGGTTCTTTTTCTCCATCGAACCACAATTGGCAGTAAGTTTTTATTTTAGGTTCAATTCTGTCGATCATACCAACGATTCTAACTGCCGGGCCGATTTTTGAAAGCTTACGAATATCGTAGTAGGCTCCAAAAAGTTGGAAAGTTCCGTTGGATGATTTCAATGTTTGCCAGTACTTGTTATTGAACTCGAGCTCGAGAATATTCGGATAACGAGGTACACACAATTTGTTTGTCTTGGTATCATTACCGGTTTGTTCAGTAGTGGATGTTGTTGTTGTCGTAGTGCTCCTTTTGTACCACGAGACTACAGGTAGACTAGGAAATTGATTTTCCATCTCGTTGATGAGTTCCTGTTCGGAGCGCGGCGGCCGTTCATCCAGCAAAAGTTTTTTGTTATTAAATTCCTTGAGTCTTTGATTAAAAACAGCAATAGAAGACGAAACACCTGCAGTTGGGTCATTGTGATGGGACTCTGGATCGTCATCCAGTGGCTTACGTCGGTGCGACGAGTATGGCTCTCTTGCGAAATTTATAATTGAAGAATTACCATTTCTTGTAGCCGATGACGCTGATAAAGAAGATAACGGTTGATCAGATCCACGATCCCATGATCCTGTCGGATAATTCACAGCACTCTCAATACCCACTGACTCACTCGGCTGGAGGACTTGATTTATTGACTGACGAAATTGCAGCGCTGCTATCATTATGAAACTCCAGACAAATACGAAGACAAGAATCCGACGAGCGTAGCGGCTCGCGCCTCGGGTTGTCCAATTTTGCAGCATTTTTTTTTTTTTTTTTTTGTCGATTTAATTTAATCAACTACTACACACTTTAAGGCGGTGATGATACTGATAGTCTGGACTGAGGTGTGAATCATCGACACTGGTAGTGTACTATCTAGTCTATCCGCTTGGTGTCGTATTGTTTGCACTCCAACTGAAAGCAAAGACACATCAGTAAGTGTTAATCAAAAAATAATTTGAATAAGAAGGAGAAAGCCGTGTGTTGGCTTGCTATGCTATGCTATGCGTTGGTGCAACGATGCATGCAGTTGTAAAAATCAAAGAGAAAGACACCAACTAGCAGAGACAGTATAGATATATGGTAAGTGAAAGATAAAAAGAGTGAGAGAAGGTAAGAGGGAAGTAAAAAAATTATCGCTTAAAGGTAGACGCGAGACTCGGTGAATCCGCGACAAGCCGAGCGGAACCGGTTACCGAGTTTTTCCACTTGGTCGTCCTGTTGACCGGTATGGTGTACTCCGTGGCACCTCTCGACTAACAAGTATCCTGCTGCGACATCCTCAAGCTTTTCACCATCAGTGGTTTATCATGACCAGCGATCGTAATGTAAGCTCGATTGCTCATTTTAAATTCAAGCTTAGTTTCTATTCGCGATCTTTACCCGACTGTCAAACTTAGCAATTATCTGATAGCAATAAAATACTCTTTCAACACTCTTGCTGGTAGTTGGTGGTAGTTGGCAATTTTCTACAAGCGTACACTCTTCAATCAACTTTTATCTTTAGCCCCTGGCTGCTGCTGCTGCTGTTACTTCTAATTCTACTGATATAACTACTGCTAGTTAATTGCTCTAGTTGCAGCAATGTTTCTTCGCGTAGACTCGCTAATCGAGTTGCGTCCTAACTGAAGACACTGCCGATTTCTCCAAGTGATTCGTGACTGGGTTTGTCTTGTCACAGTGCATTTAAAAAATACATAAATAAATAACCAGAGATAGATAAAGAAAGAGAATGTCCGCCCCGGCATTGCACCAGCATTGGTGGTTACCAGGCGGCGACGGTGATACCACCGAGAGAGAGAGAGAGAGAGAGAGAGAGAGAGAGTCGAGAGAGTTGAGAGTGCCAAGCCCGAGCTATCGGTAGCAACTGCTCGGACACGTTGGGTTAGTCCCTCGTTATCATCACGAGTCATCTGACCAACGTTCATCATCACTCCTCTCTTCTATGTAATTTATACCACACTACTAAGTAATAATAATTGAAATTAATAGAAATATATTTATATATAATGCGAGATATTAAACCAGACTATGTTGAATGTAATAAATATATAAATAAATAGTAGTTTTATGAAATGTAGAATTAACTTACAGGAGTGAAATGGCACGTGAATAACATCCGGCTGAAACCTTCAATATAGTTTAACGGAAATCTCATCAGTCCGTCAGTTGATAGATCCATGTGCTTCTGCTCGGCAATCAGTCTATATTATTTTGTCAAATAACTCCAGTAATTCGGTGGATATTCAGTATCACGTAAATTATTCTCTCAAAACTCGCTGGATCCTTGATAATCTTCAACACCATCACACTGTCGTCGGTATATTAAATTAGCAATATTATACCAAGCTTCAATAATTATCATTACATAGAATACATCTACTTATACTTAAATATATATATATATATATATATATATATATATATATATATACATATTACAAGTAATATTAATATTTTAATAATAATAACACATATAACAGCACTGTCGAAAAAAAGCACGCGTATTACATTCAGGCAAGTTTACATCTGACTCGGCCTCGGCAAGAGCATCTTTCTGGACTCAATCGAATACCACTTACTAGTCTAAAGAGCAATTTTTTTCTCCCCTCTCGAAATAACTTTTCCCTCCCCTGTCCATGTGTATATGTATTAAGTGTGTCTCAATGTTGTCTTCTTGGTGTTTCTCGTTGATCGTTGATTGCCGTGGCTGTTTAGTTGTTGTCTGACGTCTCCTTACTCTTTATTCTTCTTCATTATTATTATGTAGTTGTTGTCCTCTTGGCCATTATGATCGCAAAACAGACAAGAATTAACCTGAGCAAACTGAACCGGCAGGATTAGTGTGCAGTGTATGGAACTGTATATAAATATATAGTTATATGTAGTAAATATATAGGACATATAGTAAACACAGTCAGAGATCAGAGTCTGAGATGAACCTCGACTAAACTCACCTCTCATCCACGTTTTCAACTGTTTGGTTGCCTGTTGCGTTCACTACTTCCAATGAAACCACAATACGACCAACGACCAACCGTTGCCCGTTGCTGCTGGGCTCCTGCTGTCTGCTGTGTTTCTGTTCTGCTGCTACTGACCCCCTCCAGATTCACTTCCAATCGTGCTGTATATTTTTATTTAGCTTTAGCTTTGGCTGTAGTATTACCTCTTTGTCCGCACTATATCAACGAATCAGCACTGCCAGCTGACCTCTTCTCGCACTCACATCATAATATATCGGGACTTGTAGGCAAACTCTTATAGACCGGAGACCGGATGCAAATTCCAAAGATGAAATTTACTTTCTTTTTTTTTTTCTTATTTTTATTTATCTTATTAATCGAATTTTTATTTTTATTTTATGTTTTAATAATCACTATTTTTTTTTAATATTCATTAAGCTATGAATATAATTACAATAAACACTTGTTCATATTTATGATAAAATATATATCTTTAGTTAAAAATATATTTGCGAAAATTGATGACATTAAAGTTAGCTGTCACTTGGCCAAATTTTAATTTTATTTAACAATTAAATTAATTCAAAAAAATTATTTTTAAAAAATTGCATTGTTAATTTTTTTTTAATTTCTACCTGTCAATTTTTTTTTCTTATTTTTTTTTTTGCCACAATTTATTTGTTAAAAACAGTTCTAAAAATTATTAAATATCTGCTAAATTAATTTTCAATAATTGACAATATACAAATGATTTTTTTCAGAAATTATAATTAAACTGAATTGTTGAAAAAAGAAAAATATTTAACAAGTCTGAAGTCAGCTGACAGCTGTCATTTTTTTGAACTTTTAAATTTATCTGTTAAAAAAAAATTATGTCAGCTAACTTCAGTTTTTAGATATCTTCTATCTTGATTCAGCGAATTTTCAACGTAATTATGTCAGGTAAATGTATTCTTATATTATGAAACGTCTAGATTTCTGATATAAATATAATAATTAAAATTAATTACGGTATACAAATAGAAACACTCATGATGGTAATAACACTTTTTACTGTTATCCTAGGCTTATGATAATTTTCTTATCGTATATGTATTTACATCATAATTAAGCCAGCTAAAGAATACTAAATTCAATAACGGAAAATAAAGTGTATCCAGTAAAATGAAGAAATGCCCGTAAATACTGTAAACATTGAGACGGGTGAGTAGAAGTGTAAAAGTAGAAGGAAGAACAAAACAATTTGCGGTAACTTTAACCGAGCATTAAATTTATATATAAACTATTTGACATGGAAAGGAATCGTAAATCACGGATATCTTCGGAGATGCTTATGAAGGTTGAATTTGATATGATCAATATACCGCTAATGTATTGGTAAATAAACGTCGCTAAATATTTATCTTATTCTATATCTAAAAATAATGTATATAAATGCAAGCTAAATGAAAGATGAGAGAAAATAGTCGAGTAATGCTACTACAATGTACTTTTAATATGGTAAAGTTTAAGAGGTAAAAGGTTAACGAGTTTATGCAACTTAAACGTATTGTATGAACAAGTTTAATTTAAAGAGACGAATTAAGTACATGTATTATGTATATATATATATAATACGTGCAAGAATACAACGAGTAATAAAGCGACAATTAAGTGAGACGATGAAAGTGACGAGATAAAACCTAAGATAAGTTGACGAGGTGCCTGATTGTCGTGGACACACGTAATTCCAACGGTCTGCTGTACTTATATGTATATTTAGCTTCATGCAATCCAATGTAAGGCAAATCAACGTCTAGTTGTATTTAACTAGCCGTATCCCTTGTTCCTATATGCACATTTTTATTGTACCATTTATTATTGGGTCTTATGTATGTACTTTACTGCAAGTACATATTCCTATTAGTTGCAACTAAAACATGTTTTAATGTTTTTATATTGGAAATTAAACGGTGATAAAACGAGTAATTCATTACTATTGTTTTACACGTTGTTCGCGTAATTCTCACTTGATAAATGTTTTAGGTGAAAAAAAAAAAAAAAAAAAAAAAAAAAAAAAAAAAACGCATCATGTACGTCTACGTCTACATGCAGTTTAAGAGACATGGAGTGAGTCATATTGTGAGTTGCTGCAAAAATCAAGTTGCCATGCCTCATTCTCTGCTGTAGCTTTAATACCTATTTGTATGTGCATATTGTAGGTATATATTTATATATACAAAGGAAATATAGACGTAGAATGCGTTGATAATAATGTTTGTGTCAGGGTGATCATATGTGTATGCATTTACATTCGAGGGGACACGTTAAAAATTTATCCTTGAATTTCAACAGTTGATTTGTATGATGTTCACTGCGCAATAATTGATTAAATTCTTTTGACATTATTTGTGATAATTAATACCTGTAAAAAAATTAATAAATAAATTAGATAATTTTTTTTATGAATTTTCAAGTTTTTGCTATTAGATAAATAGTATATCTTTTTTTTTTTATATTGAAATTAGCAGACGTCTGACAATTTTCATAATTTTTATAACAAATAAATGATAAAAAAAAATTTGCACTTATCATTTTTTTAAATTTCTTAATGTAAAAATTTTTTTCATTATAATTTCATTGTAAAATATCTAAAAAATTATTAGATGTCTGTTAAATTTAGCAATAAATTAAGTATTGAGAAATTTTGACAAATATAATGACTAACGACATTTTAATAACTCACGACTGTTATATTAATTCTTTTTTTTCATTAATGTAATTTTAATTAAATTAAATTGTTGAAAAGTATAATTAAGAAACTGTCAGTGCCTAAGTACAGTAGATAAAAAGTTTAAATGTGAAAGTAATTTTATCTAGGTACTATACAGATAATTAATATATGATACTTATACTTATCCGAAGGGATTGACGTACGCAACTTGTTTTAAAAATTATTTTTTAATTGAATGTCTAATTAGCTCTCGGTAATGTTTCGAAATTTTAAATTTTACTTACACGGCGATAATTAAAGTTTTTTTTTCTTAATCAAGATCACTAAATATTTTTTATTAATTGGCATTCATTGCAGGTGTGACAATGACTGATGGGAATATTAAATCAAGCCTTTGAATTACGTATTTGATGGATGAAGATCAAATTTTAATAGATTAATTAAATAATAATACAATTACTCCTTTGTATTACTAATTTGTCCTTTTTGATAAAAGATACGCGCTAAGAATAATAAAGCGCTTATTAAAAAAATTTATTCAAAGGTTTTTTTTTTATTTATTATTTTACCAAAAACATTTTATTATTTTTTTAATAAAATTTTTTTTTAAGATTTAAATAATAATAAAATAAATAAATAAATCATTTTCATAAATTAAAGATGGCGGTAATTTTGCTAATGAGTTGGCAATAAAATTACCCATCAGCTGACACGTGGTACACATGCGACATCTAGGAATAAAATGGCGTCACTGGTGAAATATAACCAAAATGTCTTTCTGTATTTGTAAAGGATTCGGAGCTGTGATGAGAGAGGAGCAAAAATATTATAAAAATTGTATTTATCCTGGTATTTGATTCTTATATGTGTTGTTTATTTTTATTAAATTAATAAATAAATATATTATTTCGCATTAAATTTTAACTATTATCTGTAAATAGTTATTGTATAATAGAATTTTATTGCGTTATAAGGATAAAAATACTCTGAAGGTTAACAACACAGGCTTCCACACCCTCGTTTTATTTTAAACACCCCGTTTTTATTTATTAATTATTAATTGTTTAAGTTAATAATTATAATACTGTCATCTGAATAATATTTATTTATTTATTACTATTGTATTATAAAATTAATAACAATAAAAATAACACATCAATATGCCGACATCCAGACCTTTAAGCGTTGCCGTAATATGTTCTAGTAACATGAACCGAAGTATGGAGGCCCATGCTTTTTTAAGGTAACTATTTTATTTTTAATTTAATTTTTTCTGAATAAAACATTTAATAAATTCATTATTTATTACAGCAAAAAGGGCTTCAATGTAAAGTCCTTCGGAACTGGAGATAAAGTCAAATTACCTGGAAGTGGACCAGACAAACCTAATGTTTACGATTTCGGCACAACATACGACGAAATTTATAATGATTTATTGGTTAAAGATAAACAATTGTATGCTTCTTTTTTTTCTGATTTAAAAAATTTTTATTGCCACTAATTACATTTTTTTTTTTTTAATAAAAATTAAAACAGATATACTCAAATGGGCTTGCTGCACATGTTAGATCGGAACAGGAGAATAAAACCCAGACCAGAAAGATTCCAAGAGACTAAAGAAAAATTTGATATTCTTATAACATGTGAAGAGAGAGTTTATGATCAAGTTGTAGAATATTGGAGTAGTAGGACTTCCGTCAATCATCAACCGGCCCATTTAATTAATTTAGATATTCAAGATAACCACGAAGAGGCTACTGTCGGATCATTTTTGATCTGTGAATTAGTTACCACGGTATTGTACAGTACTACTTAACAAATACATAAAAGCTACTTGATGAATATCTTTAATGTATTTTAAAAATTAAAACAATTGGTTTTATAATTTAAAATAATTATTTGTTTCAGCTTGCCGGCAGTGATGATCTAGATAACGACATTGATGGTTTGCTGAACGAGTTTGAAGACAACAAAATTTCAAAGCCTTTGCTACACACTGTTGTGTTTTACTGAACTCTAACCATGATTGTAAAAATTTATCTCAAGCTGGACGGAGATTTACCTCAGTAACCTAATGGTTATAATTGGCTACGTTGATTGGAGATAAACCAGAAAATTTGGATATGTAAATAGAATCAACCAATGGAAGATTGGTTTCACCGCTAAATGTAAACAACAATTATTGTGTATAAATTGACTAATAATTTCAAGTATTATGTGTATATATTGATGACCAATTGCTCATCATAATTCAGAATTTACTTTGCCTTGAAGACATCTACACCGACTTGATAATGATCAACGTTTTGTAACAGCAACTTTGAATTAAGCTAAAAATAATTTGAGACTGGAAATTTGTTCTGATTTATTTAAAGGACATTATCATCGTGACATCAATTGAAGATAATGACAAATAAAATAAGAGATGAAATATTTAAATATTAAATAAAGATTTTAAGGTTGAGGAATGTATACCATAATTTATGGTATAAATAGCGAGGGAATGCAACAAATAGTTACAATAATTTTAACAAACTAAATCTAAATAGATATAAATAAAACATATACATCAAATAAATTTTAATTATTTTTTTATTTATACAAATACATATTTTTATTTATTTCAGGTTAATGTAAATCTAAATGTTTGTAAAGACGTCGTCCTTTTTCTTTCTTATTTTTATTAGCGTGTTTATTTATTTTTTTCCAGGGTTTACCGCCAGGATCTCCCGAGTTAGCAGAACTCAATTTACCAGGAAGTCCTTTGACATGAACACCGGCCTCTCGGTCCCTAAAAAAAGCCCGATCAACGTCTTCATTGTTGATAGTAACTCCCCTGCTAGCTCGCATAGCGTCAGGAGGAACAACGTGGTTTTCTGAGTAAACTCTGCGACGAGGTGGGAATGTATGATACTCTTCTTGAATTTTATTCGGCGGAGCAACGCAATGCAGAAGCTTGCCATTGACAAAATCTTTTAACAAGACCCGAGCTGAGCGGGGATTGTCAGGCTGACCATTTGCGGTCATGAATCCCCTGTTGAACCCATAGGTATTGAGAATTTCTTCAGAAGTCGGTGGTCTGTGAGGATCCTCACCGTCTCTTGGCGGTGGTAGCATTATACCATAAGTATCTTCAAGAACATGTCGTGGGATCCAAGTTCCCAGCAATGTAATTGATGGAACGTGGTCTCTCAAGTGGTCTATTGGTAAAATTCCATGCAGAACCATTTCAGCTTTAGTACAAATAAAACTGGGCATCACCAAGCCAGGACAATCGCACAGCATCAACTCATTGTCGACGAAGAGCGTTTGAAAGTGCTTGGTTTTTCCTGGCGTAGCTGATACCGATACTTTTTTACCCATCAAAATGGCGTTGATGGTTGAACTCTTTCCAACATTTGGGTATCCAACCAGACCGATTGTTACAACGTTAGGCGTGTAAGTTATCTCTCCTTTCAATGATTTAAAGAGTTCAATCAATCTTTCTCTGGTTAAAAGCTCCGGGGAATTAATCTCGAGTGTCTTGGTGCTTTCTACTTCGTCTGTGCTTTTCAATTCTTCTTCAGGTTGGCTATCAGGAATTTTATCCAGCTGTATTGCGTCGGTATCATCAGCACTCTGATACTCGCTGTCGGATCCAAAATCTGTGACATAAGAAGAAATATCGCTTTCTCCGTCGTTGGTTTTATTGGAGACATCATCTTCATTTTCTTCATCAGTTTCGTCCTCCTCTTCCTCCTCGACCTCGTCTTCTTTTTCTTCCTCTTCTTCTTCTTCGTCAATTTCGGCAGATTTTCTATTTCTGTAATTCAACTCAGCGGCATCCAAGGCTGAAAAGAAAGCGACTTTTATTCCAACCTCGGTAAAATAATCGCACCAAGCCTGTCGCTGTTCCAGGGTCAGAAAATCGGCCTTATTAACAAGAATCATATTCATCTTAGTGGCGTCAACCTCGTGAACATAATTCTCAAGATCTTCGCAGCGGAACAGCAAAGGATTGCGCGCATCAACAATCTGCACTACGACGTCACTACGTTCGACGACTCTCCATAATTGTCTCCAGAATTCTAGATTTTTTTCGTAAGGAGTTATTGTCATCTCTCCGGTATCTTGGAGCAAAGACAGCTGTCTTCGCCATTCTAAAAATTCATTTTTCTCTCTGGTGTGGAGCTCTTGAGCACTGGTGTGCTCGTCCCATTTAGGCCTTCTGGGTATTTTTAATAACTTAGCATTTGTTTTGAACAGAGCCAGTAAATCAGCTCGTTCTTTTTCTGAAGGTAAACCCATTCCACTCTGAGGATTGACATATTTAATATCAAGTTTTTCGGCTTGAAATTCAGTTCCAGCTAACTCTGCAGTTCTTAAAAATTCTTCAAATGTATTCTCTTGCGTGATTGATCGTAAGTTTAAACGATCCCATTTGTAACCATCCTCAACGTCAGCAGTATGAAGCTAAAAATTAATTTGATAATTTTAAGAATCTTTTTTTAACAAATAAATTATGGCAAAAAAATGTGGATTTACATTAGTATAGATAAATAATATAAACATAACCTTACCAATGATCTCTCACCACGTTTTTTCTTAGGTCCAAAACGATTTCTCACCAAAGCTTTACCTAAGCTACTTCCTTTGTTTTTTTTACTCATTTTAATAATTAATTAATTTATTTATTTAATTTACTCAACAATCATTAAGTTATATTTAAATATAAAACAATTGATAACAGTAGATTTAATACATACAACTTTTTTTTGTTTAGATGTTTACACACACAAGGTATTTAACTTTCTCTCATTCACGATAGTGGCGCTGACCAGCGGTAAAAATTTAAAAATTTAATACTGAAGTCAGCTGACACCTGTCATTTTTTTAAATTTTTATTAAAAATCAATTGCAATAAAAAAGTGTTTTAAAAAATTTCTAATAATTTTTTTTTCAATTTCACTCGTGAAATTTTTTTATTAAATTTTTTTCACAATAATTTAATTAATATAAATTAAAAAAAAAAAAAAAATTTCATTTGTAAAAAACTTTAAAAACTGTAAGTGCAATTTTTTAAAAATATTTTTTTGTTCTAATTCAATTATAATTATTAAAAACGTCAGCTAACTTTAGTATCATAAAAATAATTAAAATTTTACGGAAATGTCAATGGAATAACAATAATAATAAGTAAGTAAAAAGACAATAATTAGCTAATAATTTGTTGTATTGCTGATATTGAACGCGAACATATACATTTATATTAAATATATGTATAGATTCGGTGTTTGTTGTACATACATACAGATTATCATTCATACAAAAAATCAAGACCTTCTTATAAGGTTTACGACCTTACAAAGCGTCAATTGAACCTTCTTGCATTTGTTTCTCTCATTATTTTAATTATAATAATAATAATAATAATCAATAATTATCTTACATATTAAATTCAACAATTGCATCGAATTTTTAAAAAGCCATCTGACAAATGGTGCGATAACAAGAGATTACTATTACATGTACATTGTATCGACAACTATATTGTACATTATTATTTATATTTATTTATTTTTAAATAAAAGTATATGGCATAAGATTTATTTTATTTTCTTTTGCTATTTATAAATTAATGAATAATAATTGATAACGAGGGAACATTTTAAATTGGTGACGCGTCGGCTAGCTTTAGCATTAGATTATACACTTTATCGCAATTGCGCCAAAGCAATACTTAACTAATTTAACATTAATTTATGAACACAAAAATTTAATAATAGCAATAGTAATAAAAATATATAAAATAATAATTCAAAAAATGTAAAACAATAAAATAACTAATGGTAAAAATTCGTAATTAACATTAATTTACATTGTATTTGGCATAAAAGTGTAGAGTGCATAATAATTTAGCAACGATATTGACGATGACTGGTGGGTCAATGAAGATCGTCGACCCAAGCTGTTTCCAGTGATTCAATAAGTATGCGTACAAAAGCCATTTCTTTTCGTGCATTTTCCAATATCACTCTTGGATCTTGGGAGGTACAGCGTAGAATATTTGGAGCCATTACCATAGCGAGATTATTAGCGTCCATTTTTGTACGGGCAACCACATCTGGTCTCGTAAAAATCTGTGTAATTAAATCATATTAATTATTATTAAAAAAAGAAAAATATCAAAAAAATTTTATGACAATTTTTTTATTTTTCTTGAAAAATAATTCTAGAAAACTTCAGGCATCTAATTAAATACATAAAAAAAAAATTAGTAATATTGTATAAAAATTAAACAAAAAATTTTGTTATTAATGTATGTATTTAATTAGATGCCTGAAGAAGCCATGATCCATGGCGAAACGTCGCTGAATTGAAATAAAGTTTAAATAAAATTAAAAAAAAAAAAAAAAAAAAAAAAAAAAAAAAAAACTCACCTGAAGAAAACGAATCAGATGACTAAGTACTCGACGATTAAGATCTGGAAGTCGATCAACGATAGCCGCGGCATTTAAAGCAGCAGCCTCTGACTCGTCGTGCCGCATAGATACACACTCGATATAAAACGAGTCAGGTATCAAGGGTTCGTATAATTCCCGAACCCACAACTTCAACAACGAAGCAGGTGCATGAGCGTCCTGGGAGGGTGCTAAATTAGCGCCGTCCTCAAATCTATCCAAGCAAGATTTAAGCGCGCTGACCTCATCCGCGTCCGCGGACACCCGGAATATTCCTTCAGTTAATGTTCCACCACGCATGAGTACTTGGCGAGTCAACGTTGTCTGAACCCAGGGCAAATCTCGTTGTGGAAAACGATCACGTTGCAAAGCCATTACTTCAGACAGCGTAGCGCCAAACATTGACGCGCGGAATATTTGAAGCTGAATTAATTAAAAAAATTATTTATTATACTGATTGTAATTATAATAAAGAAGAAATGAAAGTTAAAAAAACTTACCCGTGCTTGATCAATGTCTTCAATAGTAGCCTTACGTGGTTGACGTTTACCGTGTGCCCCAATTCGCTGCAACCGTCGACAAGCAACAGTGGCGTAATGACTCACTTGAACGTGAATCGGCCACTTGGCTACTTCGGGAAATTGGAAATTAGGGTCACGATGCCTGTTCATATAGCCTTCAAGATACGGCTCAAAAGTAGCACTTGGTGGTACGAACGCTAGACACACTGCCATGAGCTCCCAACCTCGTCTTAGACTTTCTTTTCTAGGATTTTCGGTAGTTTGCCGACAAATTTGCACATAAAGCTCATCACGAAGCGGCGGCTTTGAAAATACGGTGTTTATTAATTCAGTAGCTACACCGTCTAAGGTCATGCCTACGTTGGCTTTTCTGTCGCCCATATAAACCTGGACAAGCCGAAATAGATTGCAGGCCTCGCGTTTTAATAGTTTTTCACCCTCGACAACGTTAAGCATCGGTCGGGGAATAGGATCTTTAGACCAGCTTAAAATATCACGTACACTGAATTTTTTACGAAACAAAAGCCGGAGGCCTTTTGGCCTGCCACAATTTAAATTTAAATTATCTTGGGCGTATTTCTCAATGTCCCCTCCACCCGTAGAATCATCGCGACGTCCATCCTCGGCGCCGTCTGCAATATCATAACTCTTAACTAGGCTCGTAAAAGCTGTTGATGCTGGAAGAGAAATAGGTCTTGGACTAGCACCAACCCCACCGCCCATGCTTCCACTGTCTCTAACTTCGGTGTGCAGGGATATTGTTGTCGAGCCGGTCTGCCCGGGCGGAGCTGAAGGTACCAGAGGTGCTGTTGATGGTAAGGTTGCTTGCGTAGAGCTCGCGTGAGAGCGCGTTAGCGTTTCCGTAGTGTTATAATATGTTGCCAGGCCAGCTGTATCATAATTTCCGAGATCTATTTTCAAGAAACAACAGTAGTTAATATTATGATAATAAATTATATTAAAAGAGACGTACCCGCATAGTGATCTTCTAAATACTCTTGACTGGAAGAATCACCCTGATTGCTTGCAGCTTCATCATCGGCAAACTGATCTTCATCGTCTGAGTCATCGTCACCTCTCCCACTACCAATGCCAACTCCATTACCACCTTCGTTATCTCTACCGCCACCGTCTTCATCCAAAGAATCATCATCCCCTTCTCCATCGACCAGCAAAGGATCTCCATATTTATAACAACCTTTAAAAAAAAAAAAATTTATAATTAAATAATGACTTTTGTTAAATTGCACTGTACTTTTTTAATTATTGACGTTTTTAAAGATATAAGGTCATCCCGATGTTACACTCATCAAGAGCTTTTATTTGAGTACCCACATGCATTTTCATATATTTTTCATATATACATATATATCTAATATATATATATATAAATATATGAAAAATTGATGTGGGTACTCAAATGAAAGGTCTTGATGAGTGTAACATAGGGATGAGTTTATATCTTAAAAAATGTCAATATTTCACAAGATAAAAGGTCATTTCTTAATTATGTATTTAGTGATATATAAAAACCCATTTTATCATATAAATGCACTGGTCATAAAACTTTGCTTATCCTCTTAATATAGATTAAAAAATGAAGAAAACAATTTATAATTAAATAATTAAAATTAAAAAAAAAAAAAAATAATTATTATTATTAATATAAAAATTTACCAGAGAGTTTAGCTTGTTGAAGAATATAATGTTGAAGCGGCAACAAATGATCGGCATCGACTAATAAATTACCGTAATAAGGCGTCGATGCCGGTGGACTAGGATTGCCATTGCTTCGTTTTTTCTTAGCGTCCTCCTCCTCATCAACTACCTGTCCACCTCCACCGAGTTCATCACCAATTGCACTGTTACTACTGCTATTACTATCGTCATTACTGCTACTGGTATTGCTGCTGCCAAGTCGATGTCTAGCATGATCATGAAGGCTCTGACTGACCAAGTACCGCTCGTGCATTGAATCATCATCGCGATCTCGCCTTCTCATCATTTGCTGTTGGAGTTTTTGCTGCTGAACAAAACTGTAACTACGAGCTAACGCCTGTTGTGTGTTATTATCCATCAAATTATTGCACTTGGTCCGCCCGCCGTAATCATCTCTGTCTTTTTTATCCCGTTCACCAGCCCGGTCTTTTTCTTTAACATGTCGCTCAGAGACATCAAAACTCGGCTGTTTGGAAACGGGATTAACATGAGACGCAGCATTGCTTCTCAAAGCAGAATTTTTGCCGTCATTACGACTCTCAGCAGCTAGCATGGCACCATAAATTTCTCGAACATTCGCCTCGGAAAGCGAAGCAGCACAGCCATGGTGTCTTCGACCAATACTCCCGACGTTTCCACCAGCAGACGCAATTACCTCAGCTTTGTTAAGATTTCGGGAGTGAATGGCACCAGCGCCCGGATAAAATCCTCCTGAAGACGGAGTGTTGCTTTTTTCAAGACTGTTAACTCTGTCACGGTGATAAGACTCGCGATCTCTGTCTCTGTCTCTATCTCGGTGGTACCGATTTGTTGACTCGACGAGAGATCCGAATTTGTCAGCTTGATGGGGCTTGCAAGAGAGTGGAGAGGACTGAATATCAGGCGGACGATAAGGAGGCATCTCTTGACGCAAGAAGGCTTTTGAGTCGATACCACCAATTGACTCTCGGTACGGTGAAGTACTTGGTTCTGGTCCATACGAGCCACGGCTACTCTCTCGACCTATTTATTCATCAATTTATTATTATATCATATTCACAATCCATGAAATTGTAATTTTATCAATGTACAGATCAAAATACAAGATACAAAATATAACTACTCACCTCCTCCATTTCTACTTCTGTCAGACTCAGTACTCGTAACGCTTCTTCCGTCTCTCTGACTCGACGACGACTGCTGATGCTCTACAAATATTTTTTTTTTAAAAAGTGGCGTACTGGTTGAGAGTGAAAGACCAAGAGGCGGCGGTGGTGGTTCCCCAGGCATTGCTACACCTTTTTGGTTTTTCACATTCTCAAGAGTACCACTTTTCTGTGATCTCAGTGGTTCTAGGGTACTACCACTACCGGTCGAAGTATTGTGAGTACGACTTGAGCTCGTTGGTAACTGGAGTATGTTCGATCGTTGATGATGCCGATGAGGTGATTCTAAATGACGGAAAGCAGATGCGCCTGATGATTCCAGGGACGTGCGACTGTGAGAGATTGAACTGTCGCTGGAGCGACCCGAGTCTTGAGAATGATTGTGATGCCGTCGGGTTTGTGAAGACGGCTGTTCATGATGTCGATTATTGTGTCTGTTGTTGTGCTGCTGTAACTTTTGCTGCTGTTGTTGCTGCTGCTGCTGCTGCTGCTGCTGCTGCTGCTGTTGCTGTTGCTGTTGATGATGGTGGTGATGATGGTGATGGTGGTGATGATGATGCGGTCGTCTGGCCGAAGGAGATGGCGACGGAGGCGATAATTGAGAATCCATACTAATACCGGAGCTACGAACTTTGCATACACCACTGCTGGATTTCTGTAAGAGAGTTTGGTTTAAAAATATTTAATGTAAATGTATAAAGAATAAATTATTTACCATCGAGGAAGATAAACTTGGATTTTCTTGGTGATGATCGTAACGTGATGAACGTCCAACTGCTGTTGTTTGAGTTTGCGTAGCCACAGACTCTTTTCTTCTCGACTCATTTGCCTGACCATCTGTGGCGTTCCCATTATTACCTGAGCCACCGCTGATCGCCGGTTCTGTATTTTGTTTCAGCGTCTGGAAACGATCACATAACAGATTATAACTTTTATATACAACGTAAATTTCATTTTATAATATACATTGTATATATATATATATATACTGCAAAATACATAAAACTATCAGTATTCTAAAATCAGGAGATATTTTATAAAATAAAAAGCTAGCGCTAGGTGACGTCAACACATTTAATCTCATACTCTTCTTAAGATATTTCTTCGTTACGATCACTTGCATTCTCCTGAGTTTTAAACGTACATACTTTTGAATAACTCAGTAAAAAAAAAAAAAAAAAATATAATGTTTCTATTTTAAGATATGGAAACAGACCATCTATACTGACGCGTTATGTTTTCCTCAAACGCTCTGTGATAAGACATAAAGCATCTAACTAAAATAGCTTAAATACAACAGTTAAGAGTAAATAAAAAAAATTGTAAGATATAATGATATATATGTTGATTTGTTGAAACATCAAACGCTTACTGTACCTGTAACTTTGCCAATGGAATAATGTCACAGTCAGTGGGCCGGTGCCAGACGGTTTTTTGCGATGTTGCATTGTAATAATAAAATCTTGATGTTTGTTGATCGAATAATTCCCACCACTGGTTATTATCAGTCTTCTTTCTGCAATTTAAACCCGTTTAAATAATAATTAATATTAGAAACACGTAGATACATAAATAAATAATAAAATAAATAAAAAATAGCTTCAACAGTTATTTAAAAGTAATCTTACGTACACAGGAACTCCCGGCGGTGGATCCCATACACATTCACCGGTCGTTAAATTAGCATACATGTGCTCTTTGGTTCTCGGCTCGATAATTTCTACCCACTCCATTCTGAAAACACAAATATTGGAAAACATTAGTTAGCAAACAATGGTTGTGGTATTGGAAGAACGTTATATATAAATTTTCTTCCTTTTTTTTATTGCCTATTATAATTATAATTATATTATATCGACCTTTTTATAATTATAAGATTCTCAACTCAAGTATCCTTCGTATAGAATAGGATGTATGTGTGTATAATAACAACTCGAGAGATTCTAGATTCTAGAGTATAATAAATGTGTAATTGGCCTGAAAATCTCGCGAGTTAAGTCACATTGAGACCCATGTGGCGTGCAGTAACCCATCGACTGAAAACCAGAGCAAAAGCTGATGTCATACCCGCCTTTTTAATTGGCTAAACGAACCTAGTGCTCGGTACACTTACATTGCGTCTGGATGAAAGAGCGCAACCGAAACCGCTTAAAAAATAAAGGATAATAAAGTAACATCACAACATCAATGATAAACAAAGAAGGGAAACGCAGAACGAGGGGACAGGAGAGAAGAGATTGAGAAAGGAGCGTCCAGCATTGCATGCACCACATTTAGCATTACATTTAGATTTAATTAATCTCACATCTTACTTAGATAGGAAGTGTATTCTTAGTTTAATACACAAGCATTCAGTCTATCTGTGTAATGTAATTTAATTTAATGCATGTAATATAATATATAAATATAAATATATATTATGTATAATAACATCCAGCAAGTGAGAGTTTTTTTACATAATTCAGATGTTATATGTGCAAGCGATAAAGATTGCATCACTGCTCCGGATTTTCAAGTTCATCATGCCCTCCAATGAGACCCACCCTAGATCTGTGTACTCGCGTGCGCAACTTTTGTTTCTTCCTTTATTGTCCCAACACCTACCTATCCATTGTACCTTTTTTTTAACTTTTAGATCCAATTGTTTATTCAATTCATTCATTGTTTTACTTCTATTACTTCCTCAGTCACTCTACGACAGGCAAATTATAATTATCGGAAGCAAGGATTTATTGATTTACGAGTTGAGAGCCAGCAGAGTGCTTTAATAATATCATATCTATACATGCAGTCTCGGTACCGGGTGCATTTTATTTTTTTTATTTTTTTTTTAATAGACTGCGTACCCCGTGTCCTTATGTGTCATCCCTTGATTTATATATACACATACGACACATGTGTGCTAGGTCCTAGAATACATTAGTGTCAAAAATAATGAATGCATGGGTTTTTTTTTTTTTTTTTTTTTTTTTATGGATCATAGAATAGAAAATAAAATAAAAAATGTAAACGTACCTATCAGCAGACGCCATCGCCATTTGAATTATTTAAACAATAATTAGTTTGAGAAAAATTTCTTGAATCTCTTGAACACTGACGTTATAAAAAACTATATTTATCATTTATAAATAATATTAGATATTTATATTTATATGGATGGGTGTGTGTGTGATATAAAATATTTAAAATACTGAGATGACTTGTCACCGTCGACTTTCACCACCAATTGTACATTGAAGATAAAATCACAAAATTTGTACAGATTATTGTTTTTATAAACCACCTTCATATTATCATTTGTAAAGATTGTGTCCGTGTAATTTACCTAAACAACAATATAATTTATTATTAATAATATAATATTGTAAAAATGTATTGTAAATCCCGTGGAATATAAGTTTAATAGAATGATTGGCGGCCATCTTTATTAAAAAAACCCCAATTACACCACTAAACACCACAATAACAATAAACTTAATATATATTACTCACTGAGTCACAAACTATTTGTTATCCAGGGCAAGTAAACTGTCAGAAAAATATATATATCCTTTCGTTTCATTTAATTGTTAATAATAATAGCGGTATTGCAGGGAGCGATGCTTGTGACAGTGCTGGTGCTGCCTGCCCGCTGCAGCTTGTGATGAATGATAAACGTAAACGGGAGAAAAACGCTGAGAAGACAAGAGACAACATCGGACGGCGGCGCAGCTCATGGAGATACTGGACTGACTGCAAGCTTTACTGCTCTAACTGGTGTTCTATTCTGCTGGAGATGCACCAGAATCAAAGCGCATAACTAAACACTCTGATAAATTGTACTCAAGATATCAACAGTCATATCACTGGACAGCTACGAGCTGAGCTTACTGAGCAAACGTCATTAATTATTATTATTATTATTATTTTTACATATATCAAATAGATATTAGTATAGATATAATAAGTCAACAAAATGTAATGTGTACGCGTTTAGATCGCGATTCACGTTCACGACTGCTCAATGCCGCTCCTCGTTCTTGTATCCTTGTTCATACAACATGTATATATATATATATATATCAAATGTACCTATGTACATATATAACGGTGGGCTGTTACACTAACACTCGGAGAGAATTTTGCTGACTATTACCACTATCGCAATCGCTTGTACTTGCGTTAGTTATTTCAAGCTACAGTTAAATCTATTCATTTATTCTAGCAAGGTATTTGTAATTTCTACAGCATATTCCTATACTATATATTTTATTTAATATTTAATATAACAATCAAATAACAATTAGACACTCATACATCTTTAAATTTTATCTGGAGGAATTAAACAAAGATTTATAGGCTGTAAATTTTAATTTAAAATCTAACGTTGACTTTTATTGATGTTTGTAAAACTTATTTTATAAATGTTTATTAATTATTCTATTTTTTATTTAGGTTAGAAAATATCAAGATTTATTTATTTTTTGGAGTTGAATCTGGTGAAAGAAATTTATTTAATCGACGACAGATCAATTTTTTTGGAGTGAAGAATTAAAAAAAAAAAAAAAAAAAAACAATCAACAAACAAAGACCAGATACTCGGAAGATAATGATGAAACATTTTATTTTTTCTAACTACGTCATTATTTTATTATTCTGGAGTTGATACGCAGACTAGGTTATTCCATGAGCCAGCTGACTGACAGTTGATGTGAATTAGATAAATTAAATGGTGTATTTTGGAGCTTGTTACTAGGTTTAATAATTTTTATCAATGACAATGGATCAAGAAGTTTTGACAACTCTGAAACTACTTATGATAGGTGAATCAAATGTCGGAAAGTCAAGGTAACTTGGAATTTTATTTTATGGCTTGTATGTATATAGTCTAATAAGTTTCTGATAAAGTTTTATTGTTACACTAATGGAAAAGTTTCAAAGTCTATTGTTCAAGCTTTTACTTGCGATAATGTATTTTTTATCACTAATTGATAATTTATTTGCAGCATTTTATTAAGGTTCACCGAAGACGAGTTTAATGAGAATATACAGAACACTGTGGGTATGGATTATAAAACAAAGCAAGTAAATATTGATGGCAACGTTGTAAAACTTGCAATCTGGGTAATTTTTATAAATAAATTGTTTTTTTTTTTTATAGATCCAGTAATTAATACTAAAGTTAGCGGACGTTTTTAATTTTTTGATTATTTTTCATTTATTAAATTAGAACTGAAAAATATTTTTAAAAAATTGCACTGATAGTTTTTCAAGTTTTTTACCAGTGAAAATTTTTTTTTATTTTTTTATAATGATTTTTTCAATAAAAAAAATTTTTAAATGTCGGCTAACTTTTAAATACGTCTCTAGTACAGTTATAAAAGCTTTTTAAATAATTAAAAAAATTATCAACAGGATACTGCGGGTCAAGAAAGATTCCGCACCTTGACACCTAGTTACTATCGTGATGGCCAAGGTGCTATCTTAATGTATGACGTCACCGATCGTAATACGTTTGTAAAATTAGAAACGTGGTTAGACGAATTAAATACCTACTGTAATAAATCGGAGATAGTTAAAATGGTTGTTGGAAACAAGATAGACCTGCCAGATCGGCAAGTTACTACGGAAGAAGGTCTGAATTTCGCACGAAGACATCAGACACTTTACATCGAAAGCAGCGCTAAAACTGCTGACGGTGTCAAATGTTGTTTTGAAGAATTGGTTCAAAAGGTTTGTCGATTAAAGTGCTGAGTCTTTAACAATTAAAGATCAAAGTACTCCATTAAATTATACATAAATATAAAATATTATTACAGATTTTGCAAACACCTGGTCTCTGGGAGCACAATAATTCATCCAGGATTCAGAATATTGCTGGAGGTGGTCCTCGTCAACGACTAGGAAAGCGTGGAATGCTATTGACTGATGATCCTCAGCCCCAAGACGCTTATAATAATTGTTATTGCTAGTTTTGTTTACGCGTACAACATTTATACACAATTTGAGTGGATATTTTATTAATATTTATTATTTGTAAATAAAAAAAAAAAAAAAAAAAAAAAAAAAAAAAGTTTCACACCTTTTGCATTATTAATTGCCAGGCAAATAATATTGATATAAAATATAGGTAATTAATTATTATAATAAAAAATATAAAATAAAAAATTCAAATTTTCAGTTATTTTTATTTAATTATTAATATAATAACTTTTCGCCGGTTTGTATTTCACATATGAAAATGTGTTCAAGTACATAGTAATTGTGCGTTTAATTTATGAGAATATTCTTATTATAATCTAACGTGTTACAGTTTATACCGCTATAATATTTATTTTTAAATACATATTAATATAATATAATAATAACGTTCATTAATTATTATACAAAAAAAAAAGTAAATTTTTTACGTTAATATAAATATCTGGCAGTTTCATTGTCTGAGTTTCATAAATAGTGAAATGGGGTTTATATTTTTTATCAATTTCGTTTTTTATTTTTATCATCTTTAAATCTATACATACTGCGAAATACAATCAATACCTAAAAAAATAGGCATTTTATTACAATAAATAGGGAGACGCTCGTCTTGGTTAGCGACGAGCAATGGAAGAATCTTTGTTTTACTTACGTATAAAAGTAAATACGTTTACGCGGTAAAGATTAATCATCAAATAATTTACTAGTATAAACGCCAACGACTCAGGTACCTGCGCATTGTGTAGGACGATGCCGAGAGCGTTTTTATACAATAATAATAATAATAATAATAATAATAGTAGTAAGAATGAGAAATAATAATTATAATGATAGGAATAATAATAAAATAAAAAGCCAATATGAGTAACAGCCCAATGACAATACTTAAAATTAAAAATGGTTAAATGGAACTAAAATTACAGCAGTCAAAATGATGCTCAGTCAGGCAAAATACATGATTATAAAACTGTAATATATTATTAAATGTATATGACTTGATTTTCTCAGTATCTATCCAATTGAAAATACTATTCTGAAAGTGCTTAACTGATAATAGTAATCGATGTAATGCTTGACCCCATTTGAATACTATATTTCGCTAATTATTTTGTTATTTATTTGCTATAAAAATGTAAAATTAATAGATATATTGATTTTGTTCACTCTTAATTTATTTATAATTTTTTATAATTTAATTTTTAAGACTACAGAGTGTATGTGTTAAGATGTCATGGGTCATTTGGCGTCAACAGCACATTGTAGACAATTTGATCAATTCCATGTTAATTGTTTTAATTACTTTTTTTTTTTTTTTTTAATGTCTGTGCTTGAGATCCGACGCTATATAAAGGCAATTTTATAAGCGTAACGACCGTATGTGTATATTTAATGCCAGAAAATAAAAAATAATTATAAAAAGATAAAAGAATTTAAAAAATGTGAGAGTTTCTGAGACAATAATCACCTTAAACCGAGTAAACCGCGAGTTCTGCTAGTTTAGCTTTTTCTTCTTCAGACTCGTCTCTAGAAATCATCATCGTGTGAGAAAGTCCGCAAGTAATAGCAGTTATGTAGAGGCCTTCCAGCGCCTTGACCTCCATTGGCGTCGTCGAGGATTTTCGCATCTCTCCGAAGCCCTAGACAAATTATAACAGTAATTATTAATCAATAGAAAATAAATAAAAAAAAAAACAAGATGACTTACGAGTTCACCATAAGTAGGACTAGCGCCCCAGGCGATGACCGACTCATCAGCAGCGACGACAACGCTGGTTTGCGAGACACCTACGCATCGGATCTCCCAGCCGGACAGATCAGGAATAGGCTTTGGATACATGTTGGCTTCTCCAGTTCGTTTAGTCTGACCGAACATCAGAGCGGAGCCATGAACATTGATAGCAATACTGTAAGTACTACCGCAATGGACGGACCTGACACCACGGCTGGGAGGCTCTAGGAATTTTATCAGACGTGGTACCAACTCGTCACGCTGCTCATTGTGTCCCAAACGTCCGACTCCACCGAATCCCCAAGAGAACGCCCGGCTCTTGCTGTCAATAGCGACAGTGTGATGGTAACCGCAGCTAAAGTCTGAAATTTCAACTCGGTCTAGTGGTATCACATGACCGTCTTTGCTCTTCTCCACGTAAAGAACGATCCTCTTAGGTACCTTTTCAAAATGGAAAGCCATTTTTGAGTTTGTTATAAAGTACTTTCCGTCGGTATTGTGGCCAAGTGCTCCATACTCGGGGCTTCCAAACGAGTGAAGGCCACCCTTGATGTCCAAAATCATCGAAAATTCTGCTCCGCAACCGACTTTGACAATAGGCGCTCCGGTGTATTTAACCTTTGTAGCAGTAAGTATAGTAGCGTCGGACTTTCCAACTCCACATTGACCCAGTTTATTGTCACCAGCTCCGAAAACTATACCACGACTAGTTAAAAACAAAGTGTGATTGCGTCCACACGCTGCTGCGATTACCGTGTGTCCTTTTAGGGCCTCTACTTCTGTTGGATCATCGCGTCTCTTCACGTCTCCAAGTCCCAATTGTCCTGTTGGTAGAAAAATAATCATATTATTAAAAGAAAAAAAATTACAAATGCATATTTAATAAAAATAATAAACGTACCTTTGTCATTTTTTCCAAACACCAAACATCTATTGTCTTCAGTGACAATTACGTTGTGTGCTGACGAAGGTCCTGAAGCAATCAGTCTCACTCGAGCACCGTTGAGATTCTTAAACGTATGCGGCGACCAAAGGCTCCTTCCGACGTTAGCTTTCACACCTTTTGGCGGTGCTTTACGACCAGCCATTTCCCAATTAGTCAAACCACACATCACCAGAGTACCAGGTTTGCCCCATCCTCCCTACAGAAAATAAATAAATAAATAAAATAATAATAATAATAATATTTATTACCAGTAAAAAACAGATACATAAAATACATAGCACAAAAAGTGAGTACGCATAAACGGTTGTATATTATATATTAATTTGTATTATCCATTTTGTTAATTTATTTCTAATTGACTTTTTGCTGCAATCTAGTTTTTTAAGGTCATATAGTAGTTTGTTGTAATACTTGATAGCAATATAATTAGAGCTTTTACTTGATATAGTTTTGTTTTGTTTTGTTTTGTTTTGTTTTGTTAAAGCAGAGAGATCAGTCTATTTCTAAATATTTAAAATATAATATAAAATAATTAAGGTTTTTAGTGGCCAATTATTTACCTCAGGAGCTCTCAGTTCCGGGATACTGGTAACATCAGTGAGATCTTCCTCAGCGGCGGCGTCTTCAGCCCCGTCAGCATTAGAGCCGGCATCAGCATCCTCAAGATCAGAAGGACTGGAAATTTCATCCTCCTCGTCGTATTCAACTTTCTTAGCCTTACTTTTGGGCTTTTTACTGGTTGGAGTATTTTTTCTTTTGGTCGACATGATTGACGGCTGGTTGATTTAAATATATAGTTATGGTTATATATATATATATGTACAAATTGTATAAAGAGTATCAGTATGTTTGTCAATAAATAGTTATCAAGGATCAATTGCACTGACGAGGTACCACACTGATCATCAATAATTATTGATAAATACTAATATTAATAATAAATTAGAGTGTATACTTAAAAAAAGGTGATGGTGAATGTTAATTTGAGGATGTATAATGACAACGATGCGGTAGTTTTCGCGTCGTCGTTAATCGCTTGGCTTTGGAACGCTGCTCCTGCCTGCTGGAGAAACGGTACCACTACCACTCCTCTACAATATAGAATACAATGCAATACAAATACAAATGGAAATGCACATCTATATAAATACTCATATATACAAGTAATATTACAGGATACACACCTTATTGTTTTTTCCCAGGTTAAATATTTGTTAGTGTTGTGTTTTGTGTATAGTCGTATTTAGCTGTGTAGTAGTAGTGGGTTATGCCGTTGGGACGCTAGTTGATGCGATGATGCTACATGTTTTAAGGGGGGACAGAACGGCTTGAAAGTTGAAACGACTGCCGTTAGCTTCCCATTCTTCTCGACATCCCCACTACAATTTTATTATATATGTATGTACACCACCACATTACTCTTACTCCTCTTACTTCTTCATATCATGAAGACCGTGTAGACGACGCTTCATTGCAATGACATTTATTGCGCGCGCGTCCTTTGATGGAAATATCGGTATCTGTTTCATATCACTCATATATATATATATATATATATATATACATACATATTTTTGACTCCCACGATAATGAAGAACCGATCAATTTTCTTCGTGAAATATTAAATTTACCTTCGGAATTTTTCGGACTTGTTCGCACAAGCTGTCAATTCTTTTAAGCGGTTAATTTTAAAAATTTTATCAGCTGATTTTTTTATCATATTGAAGTTAGCTGACAAATGTCATTTTTTTTTTTTTATTTTTATAACAATTAAAAAAATGTTTAAGGTCAACTTTTTGGACTAAAAAAAAATCTAAATTATTCTAAAGAAATTTGAAAAATAAATTACAAGTGCAAATTTTTAAAAATTAAAAAAATTTCCAGGTGTCTACAAACTTCAGCATAATTTTTTTTTTCTCTTCTGAAGAATGTATTATTGATGATTGTCAGTACTCAGAAGAATAAAAATGAGATTTAATTATCTAAAATTTTTAATTTATTCCAGAACACTCATTCAACAAATACGATGGCGCCAAGATGACGACGAGATCGAGGTTGCGATAAAAAAATCATATCAGGTAAAAAGATCTTACAGGTTGCGCAATAACAAATTTTATCAATTTATTGATTTTATTTTTCACCTATTTGTACTCAGGCGACTGTCTAGGTAAGTTTTTCCGAGTCTGTTTTGAATCTCGTGATTTTTCTTCTTGTTCCAAGCACGTGCTCCAAACAATATCGTAGATAACAAAGATTATTTCAGATTGTTATTGCGGAAATCTATTTTGTTGTGCCTCGCACTATGATAAGATACTGCTGATCGATGATGGATTAAAAATTGATTTATTATCTCTGTAAACTTTCCATTAACAAGAAGTCGCTGCAGACTGATCTGTTAAGTAAAATATATAAGGATCTGGTTAAAATTTTTAATCATACTTAATAACTAAGTAACTTATCCGACACTTGAAAAAAATAATTAAACCTAATTTATTAAAATTGATATTTATTGATAGCAAAATATTATTTACATATTTTTTAAATATTATCAGATAAAATTAAGTAGGTAATATTTAAGAGCGCAATCCAGTTTTTATTCAGCATCCTATTGATAAAATAAATAATATTTTTAATTCTGAATTGATTATCAGTATTTTGAAGATTAATTAAAAAAATACTTACATATTTTGTGTGCGATAAAAATATGTTGTAGAAAACATTCATTAGGTTGATATAAATCACGCGGTACTGTATTGGTATGAACAAAAAATTGACTATTTGAGTGGGTGGCCAAAAGCAACAATCCACCTTTAATTAAACAGGAAAAAATAAATAAAAATATTTTTATTAAAATTTAATAAAAATAAAAATATACTTTATAAGTCTCTAAAAGCTTCGCCAAAATTTCCCCGTAGATCAAGCGAAGATCTCGCTGCTCTAGCATCTCGTGACCGAAAAAGAAAATAGAAAGACATGTAGGACTGGCAATCACTTGGTCGAGGAATGTTTTCTTAACAATTGACGTGGCTGTTTTTCCAGGCAAAAATTTATCCAAAAATCCGTAAAAGTAATGATGAAAAGGCCCTTGGATAATCCCAATCATTGTCATATTTCGAGTGCGGATGACGTCAAGACCACTGCTTGCTGAATCGTTGTCCTCGAATTTATTGGTCAGATTTACCAGTTGATTACTTTGATTATCATTGTTGAAATTATTCGAGGATTGGACAAAGAATAAAGTATTTTTTTTATCATCCATTATATCTAGCTCCTGATCAGCAGACACTTGTAAATATTTACGTTTCCATTGTTCGCTGCGCTGCTGCAAAATATCCCCAATACCCATCATCAAGCCACAACTCACGGTGTTTGTGACTATGAGGTATTTTCCTGTTAAAAAAAATAAATTATTATTTAAAAGCATTTTTATAGTTATTTACTGAGAAAAAAAATATTCTATTAGGTATTATTAATTATTAATTTCTGAAGAGAAGAACATTAATATTTATCTTTGGATAATAGATAAACAAAAGAATAGCTTTATTTAAATTAAGTAAAAATTATTTCAATCAATTTAACAATTCCTTGAGCTAACAATATATATTCTTGAAAATTTTCAAGAACATAAATTCTTGTATCAAGGAAATTTTCTTAATAAAAGTATTTTTTTTTTTTTTCTCAGCGTTGAAGAAATAAAATATAAAATTCTTACCAAATACGATACTTTTTATTAAGTTCATTTATGTTTGGAAGGGATTTCTCGAGTTAGAAATATTAAAACTGTTGAATTATCAGTTCAGCAGTCGCTCAACTTTATTTTATTGTTTAATTAATATTAAAATGAACGTTACTTGATATTCTCTTCACCAAGGCAATTCTTGATTCGTTGACGTTTATACATGGGCAAAATAATTTTACTTGATTGAGGCCGTGGCATAACGTTCCACGACTTCCAAATAATTTTTTCAAAACTTGGAGTCGTAGTTAAAGACCCCGTTGTTGCAAAATTCTTTTGTCACTGACTAGAGAAAACAGCAAACGGAGTTGAACCTGCTCCCCATTCTAGAGCAACCGCTGACAGTTACAGACTGACATTTCATAACATCACCGATCCAGCTAAATACTTTTTCGCCCTGTCGAGATCTTGATCAAAAGATTCTCCTTTCGCGTTTGCGCGTTCAGACACGCGGGGAAAAATAAGTTCTTTCACCTATTTTTTTTTATCAATCAGCTGCAAAAAAAAATATAAAAGTACAAGTACTTTACTTGATCACCTCGGCGGTCGACGAGTGCAGGCGTCAAATCAATCTGACTTCCAGGAAATAACCAAACGCTTAATCTATTGAACTCTGATCATATTTGCTAGTATCTTAAACTATTATTTTTAATCAATTGTTTGCGCTATTGTAAACAAATAAAGATAGGTGATAGACGCGTTAGAAAATTCTGGAGTAAAATATAAAGAAAATTATAAAACTATGTAAAATGATATATGGAGAAAATGCAAATGCTTTAAAAGCATGCATTGAAAATCAATAATAATAATAATATAAAGAAAATTATAATTATTTTTGAAGTATGCAAAATACTAATTTTAATTAAAATTTTTATCCAAACTGTTTTGCTTATCAATAATTGATTAGCATCTTGTATCACTGAAACTTGAATATCTGATATTGTTATCGTTAAATGGATTTAAAAAACAATACGTTATTATTTATAGGATATTCCTTTTTTTTTATTCAAGTTTATCTGCCGTAACTTAATTTAAGTTGTTATAATAATAATTGTTATTTAATTATTTGGCAGGGGCAGCTTTCGGTTTAGGTAGTCCCTCTCTGAAACCGTTCCTGTAAAAAATAATCAAATGATAAATAAAAATAATTAAGATGAAATAAAAGATCTTAATTGAAGATGGAAATTAAATTAAAAAATTTTTTCATTGAAAAGAATGTTATAAAAAAAAATTGCAAGTGCAATTTTTAGAAAATATTTTTTTACTTAAAATTTTTGATTAAAAAATAAAAAATTATCATATATCTGCTAATTTTAGTATATTTAATTGAAGATACTTACTTGAACTTACGGCGGACGATTTTCAAGTGGCGCATACGGCCAGTACCAGTGGTCTTCCTCCTTTTAGCTTTGACTGACCAGTTGTCTAAAAACAGATAATATTTTTATTGACTAAAAGCTCATTTATCAATTTTCAATTTATATTTTATCGTATTTAATAACTTACAGGATCTCATTTTCTTAGCTGGGTATCCACACTGGGCACATTCAGATTTCTGGATGTGATAAGAGCTGCGACCACATCTCCGACACAAAGTGTGGGTTTTGTTGTGGCGCTTTCCAAAACTTGATGTACCTTTCGTCTGAATTAAAATAAATTAGATTAATTATCATGCTTAATAGTAATATACTATTATTTTATTTAATGGATTAAATAAAATAGTTAGGACATGTCACGTAAACATTTGACAAACCTAACCTATTTTTCAATCACATGGATTTATAAACAATAAAAACCACGCTAATTTTACAACTATTGCATTAAATAATCATGTCAAATAATTATTAACATCTTAATTAATAAATTAACATCAAAACCGCGAAGATTCCATAAAATATATCGGATTTTTATTAAAGAAAATAAGCTCACCATCTTGAAAGGCAAATGCTCTCCCGCAAAAGAACTAAATCGCTGCTGACCTTAAAATGGACGAGTTTCCCCGGTAGAGGGCGCTCGTTTTTTTTTTTTTTTTTTTACCGGAACAACTAAATCGCGGGAAAATATTTAAAAGAGGTAATGAGGATGTTTGAAAATAAATAATTCAGTAATTAAAAGATAAAAAATTTATTTATTAAATTTCCATAAATCTATCAGATTCTGTCAAGACTTCACGAGAGTGATTGCTTCCTCCACGCACGACATGCTCAGTACCAACGAGACAATCTTTCAATTCGCATCCTTCCTCGACAATACAGCCATTACATAAAATACAATTTTGTACAACACATCTGAAATATTTAAAAATTAATTAGTAAAAATTTTATAATAAATTCTATTTAATAATTTATTAAATAATTGAAATTAATACCTTTCTTTAATAGTTACATTTCCCATGATAACACAATTGGAGACGCGTGTCTTGGGTTCAATAATCGAAGCTGGACCTATATGAGAATCTTTTACTGATGTTTTTTCATCGATCAACGCTCCTTCGTCGACATTACAATTTGAAATTTGAGTACTCTTCACTGTAGAGAGTGAAGAAATTACAGGTAATGATACATTACTCGGTATAAAACCGGATGTCTGAAAAAAAATTTATGATGATTTTTTTTTTTTTTATATAATTTATTTGTTAAAAAAATTATTAAATAAAAATTTTTATAGTGATAAATAAATTAAAAATCAAGTTAAACTTACCATACTATTAGCAAAGCTATACATTTGTACAGTATTGGCTCTAAGTCCGCCATTATTAGGTATCATGTAAGCATAACACCTGATAATATCATCATGATAAGCATTATCGAGGTCAGAATCATGATCATTAAAAGCAGACATTTTTCTGATCAAGGTATCCAGCTTGCTTTCAACAGCAAAGCGATAAATGTCATCTTTAAGATCCATTTTTACTACTGAGGCATTTTTATCGTCTACTACGGATGGCTTTGGTGGACGACTGAGTTGTTTTTTGACGATGTAAGGAAACAATTCACCCTTGAGAGTTCCAAAGCTCCTGAAAAAAAATTACAATTAATTATTTTTATAATTTTATTATTATATTATTTAAAAAATATGATACTTGACTTACTTATTGTGTACCAAAAAATCAAGAACCCATTTACTGATTACATAAAAATGAGCATCTAATAATTTAGAGTGCATGGTAAAGTTAGTATGCTTTTGGAGTAATTTCTGTGAAATATAAAGATCTTCTTCAAAATCTGACGCAGAAGCTAGGAAGACTAGTCTGTTGGTTTTATTATCTATCCCAATGAGATCTGTTTCAGGTTTTTGTTTACTTTTAGGCCCTGGAACGACAAAAGTCAAGGGTATCTTGGGCAGTGGGAACATGACAGCAGTGATGCTGGCTTTATTTCTTCGGTACAAATTCAACACCTCTGGAATATTTATATCAGCGATCAAATCACAGGAAACAACGATGAAATCCTTGTGAATTTTATCGTGAATGTATCTAACAGCGTCAGCTGTTCCCAGATCTTCGCTCTCTGGAATACCGACCAGCTCCAACTTGATGTTTAAATTCAACTTGTCTAAAGCAGCTGTTATTTCTTTTTTAGTATTTTCTATAACAATAACTATTGCTTCGGTGAATCCGGCATTTTCCAGGGATTTTAGTGAATACCAGATCATCGGGACGTTGTGAATTGGTAAAAGACACTTTGTTTTTCCTGCTGTTAACTCAGTCATTCGTGATCCTTTACCACCAGCTAACACCACCACTTGAAACTCCGTGTATTTGGTCATTTTCAATTAAAGTTTTTAATTTTCTTCACTCAATTTTCAATAAACTTATTTATATTCTGTAATAAATTTTTTAATGAGGCAATACTTAACAATAATGATAATATAACCTAAAATAATATTGACAATGTGAGAGCAAGACTATTTAAAGTTCTTGTTTTCCTCGATAGGGTCGCTGTTTTTTCTATTTTTTTGCGGGAAAATTATAAACTATCAATAATTTTTTTAAGAATTTAATTTTTCAAAAACTATTTTTTTACTCAGCATACAATTGATGAGTATTGATAAAAAATAATATAATTAATTAAAATCAAATCCTCAAATCATTTCCACTTCATTCATAACATCAATACAATTCGCTAAAGATAATTTCGGTTTTCCAAGTTTCTGGTTACTGACATAGAAAGGAAAAGAATTGAACCCATGACAAGCTGCTCCGTATTCTCCATTTTTATTTAAAGCAATAATAGCTCCGCTGAAATTAGGATAATGTTTAGCAATTCTTGTGACTGCCACTTCAGCCGCTTCGCTTGGACTGGCTCCTCGACGCATTTCTTCAACAGCTAAGAAACTAATGACATAATAATTATCATCAATTAGTATGACAATTGTCAATTGTAATATTTTATAAATATTAATTTAAAAAATACAAATTTTTTGTGTACCTAGGTAAAAATCGCATCATCACATCACCATCTCCAGTGCCAGCAGCTGCGCCAACTTCTTGATCAGCGTAAGCCCCAGCTCCAGGAACTGGCGAGTCTCCAACTCTTCCAGGTATCTTGTGGTTTGCTCCGTTTGTCGACGTCCCAGCTGCAATTTTTCCATTACTGTCCATTGCAATTACACCGATAGTGTCATGATTGTCTTCATCTATGTCAAAGGATTCCAAATAGTTATCTTCGTTCTTTTGCTCTGGCAAAGGAGTGTACGGGCCACATGAAGCTGAGGGATTGGGACTGACATTCTATAATAAAAAATATTTATTAATATTAGGTTATTTTATGGGAAACTGATTATTAATTTGAACAAACCTTCCAGAAGTTTGGTTGACACGCATTTTTAATCCAAGACTCCCACATATTTTTTGAAAAATCAGTTGTTAGTGATTCTTGTTTGAATCCCATCTTCAGAGCAAAGTCAGTAGCAAGAGATCCAGCTAATAGAGTATGTTTTGTGTTCTCCAGGACTTTTCTAGCAACTGATATTGCATTTTTTATGTTTCGAATCCCACCAACAGCTCCGACGTCCATGGTTACTCTAATTTTATGATTATAATTATTTAAATTGACTTATTAAGTGTTAAAATTTTAAAAACTATGACAATTTATTTAATAAAATAATTACCCATCCATAATCATAGCGTCGAGTGTAGTTTCACCGAGTTCATCAGGACTTCCTCCATATCCTACTGTAGTACGACACTGCTGTTCTTCGCATAAAGTACAAGCACCTTCGATTGCATCTATCGCACTTTTGTGATCTTCATATAAAATTTTCCATGCTTAAAAATAAAAAAATAAATATTTAAAATATGTAGCAAAATTATTTATATTAATTACCATGCTCAGTAGCATTCAAATAGTCCCATGTTATTACCACTAGCGACGAATCACTGTTTATTGATAAAAATTGGCTAGATAATATTAAAAACAAACTTGGTAAATTGAGTAATGTCATTTTGACGGTATAAATATAACTGCGGTTTAATTGTTTGCAATGAGAATTTATATTATACAGATAAAATGGAAGAGGGAGTTGATAAACCGACGGAATTTTTTAACTTATCGCCAAGATTAGAATTTAATAACAACAAAAATAAGTCCAATGGTTGTTTATTATATTTATTATAGTATGTCAAAAATCACAGATATTTTTAAAATTAATTTTAGTAATAACAAGTTAAAAATTTTTTGCCTTTACAAATGACAAATTTTACAAATTCACTATTCATTTATTTTATTTAAACAATTACATCTTCATTATTGTAAATAAATAGTATTTTTTAATTGAAATTTTTTTATTAATTATTGAATAAGTTTAAAACTGTCAAAAGGCGGGCTTTTAATAAAAATTTCAACTGGACTTACTATACTATACCAAAAACGTTCCATGAAAACTGACACAAAATATAACCTGTAAAAGTATACTCTCTGGTTAAAGTTTTTTCTAATCACCCGCCGTCGACGGACTCGTCGCAGTGGTATATATTCGTCGTTTGCAACGCCAAGTTTTCATAAATTGAAAATTTATTTTTTGTTTAAATATTTTTACTGTAATATAAAACTATAGATAAAAAAATAAAACTGAGTGAATAAATAAAATTTGTAAATTTAAGTGTACAATTATAGTTGAAAAAATCTTTACATACATCTATATATACGTATGTTACGTGTGTGGGTGCTCGAGAGTTAAGTTTAAGTAGGAGCCACGCCGTCAAGTAATTATAAACACAATTATTTATAATAATAATGATAATATAGTTTAATAATAATTAACAATACTGATAACATTTAAAAAATATTATAATCATCATTATTATTAATACAATCATATGTACTATCGGGCAAACGTAATTGATAATTGAATTGGTTGCAGATAGACTACTTGAGACGAGTTTGAAAATGGAGACACCTATTAACTTGAACAATTCATTCCTAACCTAAATGACGATGATCAAAACCAGTAACGATTATTTGTAATTAACGGGATTATAAAAAAGTGTTATTTTTATCAGTTAAAATGTCGACAAACGTTCAGTTCGCGAATCCACCCCCGCCGACGGGGATAAGTTTGCCTAACATGTCGGTGCCACCACCGACGGCTCCAAATTTATCAGCACCACCGCCAAATTTGACGACGATAAACACTGCGCCTGGAGGATTCCAGTCTCAGCAACAGCAGCAGCAACAGCAGAGGTTTCTCAATCACCGGGACAACACTCGGGGATTTTTCAAGCCCTTTCGACCTTATCATGCCCCGAAGATTGTTTCAGGGAGTCAAGATGCCCTGCAAGATGAATTTGATGGCAAGAGATTGAGAAAGTCGGTCATGAGGAAGACAGTGGATTATAATTCTGCTATAATTAAGACTCTGGAGGTGATTACTCACTCTAAATATCAATTTTTCTCTTCCCATGTTTTCATTTATAATAATAATAATAATAATAATAATATTAATTTAATATTTAATTAATTATATTAATTATTAATTTTTTAGAATCGTATATGGCAACGAGACTTCCGTGACAGACGACCTCTTCAGCCGGACGTAATGTATTACCCGGACCTTTTACCACCTCCGAGTTACGTTGACAATCCAATCAACGCCGTAACCACGAGGTTCGTCAAAACTGCGACAAACAAAATGCGTTGTCCTATTTTTTGTATGGCCTGGACTCCAGAAGGTCGACGACTGGTCACTGGAGCTTCAAGCGGTGAATTTACCCTCTGGAATGGTCTTACCTTTAATTTCGAAACAATTCTTCAGGTATGATGATTCAAAGTATATAGTAAATGATAATTAAAATTGTTACTCATGTAATAAAATTTGGACCTTGTTCAGGCACACGACAGCCCAGTTAGGACGATGGTTTGGTCACACAACGAAAGCTGGATGGTGACCGGGGACCACTCGGGATACGTCAAATATTGGCAGAGCAACATGAACAACGTCAAGATGTTTCAAGCCCATAAAGAGGCGATCAGAGGACTCAGGTATATCATCATCCACCACTCTAGCCCTTTCGTTTCTCGTGACACTATGCTATTTATTCGAACTACTATTGTCTTCGTGTACTGCTGGAGTGCTCCAAGTCAAATGGACTTTCTGTTACTCTGTTTTCTGCGATGGATTAAAATCATTTCTAATTTTTACCGCGATCCGCCATGAATTTTCCATTATCTATTATTTTAATGATAAATCATAACTGATGACAATTTTATTTAATTGATAAACTTTTTAAATACGCGATTAATTGATGGTAGGGGTCTGTCAGTGCTCCTGGTCCGGAAGATCTATTGTGTACGTATGAGCGTATGTGATCCCGGCCATTAAAAAAATTTAGTTAGTTTCTAATTCATTTTTTTTTAAATCTTCCATCTTAGTTTGATTGATTATTATTATTAATATTACGTATCGTAAATAATTTTTTAATTTTTCGTGGCAACCCTTGCCGTCAATTCGCGGAATGCTGTATATTTAAATAGCGGGCGAAAATAAATGTCTGTAATTATGGTTATATATTTTTTCATATACATATTTGATGATAATAATGATAATAAAAATATAATCCTGCTTCCTTATTTTTACAATTATAATATCCAAATGGAAATATTTTATAATAATAAAATAATTTTTTAAATTGTTTTTGATAAATAAAATTTTGGGGGGATGTATTAATTATTTTGAGACAATTTACAGTAAAGATATCATTTTAGACTGGTAAATTACACATGTGCATGAATGTGATTATGCAAGTGAGAGAATGGGGGTGTGAGCGCAGCATTATTAAAAAATAAAATTAAAGTTATTTGATGTACACATTCCCTTTCGCTATTTTTGTATTTAATAAAAATTGAATCTATTAAAGTGAAAATTTTAAAAGTAATAACTCATGGAAACATCTACCGGTGGTCATGTGGCATCGACAATCAATTTTTATCCATTAATAATAATAAAATCAATTAAATTACTCGTGTGCCAGGTATGACTATCGGAGATTATTATTCGTTCGTAGTTGCTCCCTTTATAACGAAACTTTAATGATAGCTTCTTATTATTTATTAACACATAAATAATTTAATTAAAATTAATTACGGATCATTCTAATAAAAATTATTCCGGTTTTATTCGCGAGTTAAATATTTTACCATCAATTTCAACTGTTTTATTATATAATTGCTAATTAAATAATAAATTACAACACAATATTTACTTATAAAATTATTATTTATAAATTAATATTAGTAATTGATAAATAAAAGTTGCGGTCGGCGTAGTATGTAATTATTATGTTTTTTTCGGCGGGTAGTTTCAGTCCAACGGATCACAAATTGGCGACTTGCAGTGACGATGGCTCTGTCAGAATTTGGGACTTTCTACGCTGTTATGAGGAGAGAACTCTTAAAGGTATAAATTTTTATTTATTTTATATAATTAACACTGAAATTAAAATTCATTTGATAACTTAAAAAATTTTTTTTTAATTCTTTAGAAGCTCAAAAAAATTATAAATGTAATTTTTTTTGATAATTTTCTAGATCTAATTTATTAAAAAAAAAAATCTAAGTGTCTGCTAATTTCAGTGTGATTTTCTATAATTATCTATAAAATTAAAAAAAAAATTATTATTATTATTATTATTATTATTATTATTATAAATAAAAATAATTAGAAGAGAAGATAACATAGTATTTGTACGTAGGTCACGGTTCTGATGTAAAATGTGTCCATTGGCATCCCCAAAAAAGTCTAGTCGTCTCTGGAAGCAAAGACAACCAGCAACCAATAAAATTATGGGATCCAAGAACTGGCCAAGGGCTGGTGACGTTGCACGCTCACAAGAGTACAGTTATGGATATTAAATGGAACGACAACGGAAATTGGTTGGTGACAGCGTCGAGGGATCACTTGTTGAAGCTTTTTGATCTGAGGAATTTGGGTCAAGAAGTTCAAACGTTTCGTGGTCACAAAAAAGAAGCTTCGAGTGTCGCTTGGCACCCGAGCCATGAAGGTCTTTTCTGTAGTGGAGGTAGCGATGGTGCTATTCTCTTTTGGCACGTTGGGTAAGCTTCAATTCAATGATTGTATTAATTTTATTTTTTGATTTATTTGTAATCTAATAAAATAATATTTTATTGCAGAGCTGACAAAGAAGTGGGTGCGATTGAGCAAGCTCACGACAGTATCGTCTGGACATTAGCCTGGCACCCACTAGGGCATATTCTCTGCTCCGGTAGCAACGACCACACTTCGAAATTTTGGACTCGGAATCGTCCAGGAGATCTCATGAGAGATAAATACAATCTTAATACCCTGCCTGCTGGAGCAGCTGGCATTGACGATCATGAAATTGGTACCTACTTTGTTTTTTTTTTGATTTTTTTTTTAATTTAAAATTTGAAGCTAATTTTTTATTTACAATTTTTTTAACAATTCTAGCTGACGAAGCTGCAGTGATACCTGGAATGGGTCCTGAGGACAAAATAAACGAGTTTGACCTTGAACAGTCGATGGAAGAAGACACTTCCCAAGGAATACCTGGGTTGGACCTCGATCACGCGGCAGAAGAAAGTAAAAAACTCGCAGCGAGTAAGAAAGTACCGTACAGCAAGCCTATTCCCCGGAACTTCCAAGCACAGTGGAATGAAATGGAAGCTGAGGATCCAGAGCAAGTGGAAGCGTTGAATGCTATTGTCAATCAGTTGATTGAAACTACACCAGGAGCAGTGCCTTTAAATGAAGTCGCTCCTAATGCTATTATTTTATACGGAAAAATAATTCCTGTTGAACGTAAGTCTCTTTACTTCTGAGTGTAATTTTTTTTTTTTTTTAATTATTTTAATTAAATTATTTTTTAGCTGGGTCAAAACTTTCCGAAGCGATTGTAAAGGGCAACGACGCGATAAATAAACTAATAACTGCGGGTGAAATAGAAGAACTGAGAGATGTCGCAATAAACTTGCCAGAAGAACCAGAAATAGAGGAAGACTATTTGCAAGATGAAGGCGAAATAGACTACACTAAAGTTCCAAATGTAGATTTACCACCGCCACTGCCTAGTTCAAAGTTTGCTCAAAATCCAGAATTATTAAAAGCGCTAAACTACGGAGGGAAGCGCAAGTTTGATCAGTTGATCGCGTGGACTGAAGCGAATCCAACTGAGCGAGGAAATAAAATGCACCAACCGGTGTTTGGAGCCGGTGGAATGTCCGATGATTCATTGTCGAATAACGACAGTGATCTAAGGATAATGCCCGGTATGAAGAACCCTCAAGATAGTTACTTCGCAAATCAAGATGAGGATCTTAGGAGAATCAATAGTGTAGATAACCGGGGAGGAATGGGTCGGGATGAGGACATGAGGATGAATGTCGCTTCAGCGAGTGGCCCGGGAAGGCCACCGGGTATGATGATGAATGAATTCGACATGCGCAATTCATTTGACATGAGGAATTCGTACGGTGACAGGGACTTTAGGCATTTAGGACCTCCTCCAATTATCGGTGGGTTTAAAAAGTCCTCCATGGATGCCAATGACAATTTTGGAAGTGGAGATATGGATCGTGATGGACGACAACGGTCCTGGGACGACGACAAAGGAATGAACAGCAACGACAGCGGGCGTTCTAACTTCGATAAGCGCGATATGTCTTCAAACATGCAGAACAACAGCATGCAAATACCAATGGGAAATATGCCTTCAGGAAACATGGGATCAAACCACCACAACATGCAGAATATCAGCCCGAACATGCCTCCGTCGATGATGTCAATGATGCCTCCGCATCACCAGCAGCACCATCAGATGAATCATCTTCCTAATATACAAAATAAAAATAATTCCAACATGATGGGAGGCAATGACAACAGCGGCCCGATGCCGCCTCACATGATGCACATGTCCAACTTTGGACCCAATGGACCTCCACCGATGCCTCCCAACTTCGGGCCTAACTTCCGACCGCCCAATGGGAACTACGGACCCAATCCACCCTACAGACCCAATCCCATGGCTCCTTTTGCTCCTAGTCAAAATATGCCTTTTAATAACAATTTCCCTCCGCCGAATTTCCGCGGTCCCAATCCTGGGAACAATCAAATGTCCAACTTTGACCGTCCGCCCGGCTTCGGACCGAATTTCCGCATGTCGGGAAACCAATCTGGACCACACGGCTCCGGCGGGGGTAATTTTAACTCGGGGTATGGGAAAAATTATAATAACAGCGGAGGTGGTGGGGGTAACATGGGCAGTAGCGGAAGCGGTAATAATTCTGGAAACAAAAATGGACCCTATCGTGGTCAGCGATATAAGAATAACAATAATAAGAATAATAATAATAATAATGTATAAGAATAATAATAATAATAATAATAATAATAATAATAATTAAATTTAAATTGTAATATATTATACAGTCCATTGAGTGATCTGTCGTCTTTTAAAATAATACCGGGTCACTTTCACGAGTTGCCTTGGAGTGGAATTATTAATTTATTCCAACACGAGGAAATACCCTATTATACATGCATAAATATTATTAATAATAATAATAATAATATTGATATTAATAAGTAATTAAATATAAAATAGAAAACAGGCAATTGCGTGTACTTTGAGAAGATAATGATGAAAAGGTCGATTCCAGAAGACAATTTACTTAATAAAAATCAATTATCCCATTTAATTTTTTTTTATTTACTAATTGCTGGATTAAAATTAAATAACTCATGTTATTGTTTAATATTTTCGATTCTAATGTTTTGGAGTTATTTTATTTTTTGCAGTAAATTTAATTATTTAATTAGAGGTATAATATAAATCTAATAAGTATTTTTATAATTTATAAAAATAATAGTTTAGTTATTTAATTTTTTCTTATGTATATCTATGCTTAATTAAAAAATATAATACATCCCTATTAATTTTTATCAATAATTATCCGCAATATATTGAAATTTAGAGACAATTGATAATTCTTTTTTAACAATTAAATTATAACAAGAAAAATTTATTAAAAAAAATTTCATATTTATAAGCTTTTAAAAATTATAAATGCAATATAATTTTATAAAAAATAATTTATTTGTTAAAAAATTCTAAAAATTATCTAAAAAATTAAAATAATAATTATAAATATCTATTACAAAATGTCAGGTGTCTCAGCCACGTGTTTAAATAAGTAGTGTGTAAATAAACGGAGCTGAAAAATAAGATGATAATTAGCCCAACCTACAGCCGATACACTGGCTCTCTGGAAAAACACTTAACACTTGGACGCCACGTGTGTAGGGCGATATATAAAAGCCTGGTGCCATGTAAAACAAATATTACATATTTACACCTAACCTCTCAACCTAGACAACGTGCGTAAGTTAGTGTTTTAAATAGTTTTATAATTCTAATAAAAAATATTAAAAAAAAAAAACAAATAATGGATAAAGAGGTTAATTGCCAAGAGACAGTGTCAGTTGGTGATTATATAATAATTCAGAAGCAGGATTACCGAAAAGTATGCCGAATAACACGTGATGGAACGTTTACGTTGGGCAAGGAGCAGGTTGAGATGTCCGGGATCATCAACAAGCCTTACTGGACGACATTCAAGATGATCGGGCCGGTGTCGAGCTTGAAAAATGGTTTGAAAACAATAACTCTGGAGGTTGCGGAGAAAGCCGAAACGTCGGAGAACATCCACAAAGGCCTGGCCAGCGGGAGCGATAACAGATCAATCAATGACGATGGTACGTCTCAAAAATTATCTAAAGCTGAAATAGAAGATTTACGCGAGGCCGGTAAATCAAGTAAGGAAATAGTTGGATACTTAATTGAAAACAGCAGCTCATTTTCCTCGAAAACAGAGTACTCACAGGAAAAGTATATTAAAAAAAAAGAAACAAAGTACTGTAGGTATCTTACTATATTAAAACCAACGGTGGGATTGTTACAGGAAATTTATTTCAGGCAAGATCCTGGGAGAGTTAATTGTTTGAGAATGGACACCTTGTCACAGATATTGTCTTACTGCGACGTTAAATCCGAGGGCAAGTATCTGCTGTACGATGGTGGATCCTGTGGTCTGGCTTCTGCTGCGATGTTGAGCAGGATTGGTGCCAACACACAAGGTACTTTGATAAACCTTCATCCAGGAAACCAGCCCAATTTAACTCTAGTACATGCTATGAATTTTACTGACGAGCAAGTAAAGCGAATGCTTGCTGTTAATCTTTATACATTTTTACGGCTTTATTACCAGGGCGATCAGGTTATTCTAGAGGAGCTGGCGAAAAAGTACGCGCTCTCGGCGCTCAGACGGCAAAACTCAGAGAACCACGATGTAAATCATCAGGCGAAGAAGCCGAGACTGGAGCCAGAAGTCGAGGATGATTCTACGACCACCAGCGAAGAAGAGGAGAAAAAATTAAACGATGTTATTATGGAGACTGACATCGAGGCTGCTGATGAGCTTATCAAGACGGCGGCCTTCAAAAAACCCAAGTGGTTTCAGGAAACCAAGGAGGTTGTTGACTGTTTAAAACTATCAAAGGCTGATGGGTTGGCTATTGTTGCCAAGGAGCATCCTTTGAATATTGTTAATGCTTTATTACCTTATTTGGAGGTTTCTAAACCTTTTGTTATTTATCATTGTTATCGAGAGCCTCTTCAGGAGACTTATGTTGCTCTTAAGTCACGCAAGGATGTTATTAATTTGAGATTATTGTCTAACTTTTGTCGCGGGTATCAGGTGCTACCCAACAGGACTCATCCAGAAATCACTACCAATGACTTAGGTGGTTACCTTTTAGCTGGATATTTAGTTAGCTGAGAAAAAATTGTTATTGCAATTTTTTATGTCAATTAATTTTTTGATTTTCTTTCGATTAGAATTGTATTATTTTTGAATAAACTTACTATAAATATTGATATTTGATATTTATGCTACAATAAAGAAAATTTTACGATAAATTAATATGTATATTAATATTTTTTGTTTTTTATTTATAAAAAAAAATACTTTTATTCTAATTATAGTAGTAGAAAAAATACTGATTTGTTGTAATTTACTTTTTTGAGCTTAAATAAGGTCTACTAGACGAATTTTATTCCTGTCGTTACGGTGATACATCGCAATATCCGCTTCGATCAATGATTTAACACAATCCAAGGATACGTCGTCAACATCTATGTATTTTTCATCTCCTTCTTTTGAATATGCATTCACCAGGTTCTGTAAATAAGTCAAAATTTAAACTTGTAATTTTATTTTAATTAAAAAAATAAAATTAACTCTAATAAATTAATAAATTAATAAATACAATTTTTGAATTCTAAATTTCAAGAAAATTGGTTTTTTGAGAACATTAACTGGATCTTTTACCTTACCAGAGTATTTTCGTAAAAATTAATTTAATACATTTATTAATTACCTTTAGCAGTCCATGAAAATTGTCTTCTGGATAGATAATGTCAACTACTTTTGCCTTGAATAATTTAAAATAAAAATTAATTTAATAATTTTAAGAATGATGTAATATTAATATGTGAAAAAAAAAAAAATTTACCAAGTCAGCTTTGACAGTCAAGAAAGACCTTTTTATTCTGCTGATATCTCCATCACTCGTTTCAGCATCAACATTCTCGACAGCATCTGAGCACATATCTTTCATTTTTTGTAAATTATTTTTCTCGCTCATCAATCTATAAAAAAACAGTAAGTATGATATCAATTAAAATAATTAATTAAATTTTATAATACAAAACTTACGAGCTGATACTCTTTTTGACATCTAGAAATTGAACTTTAGTCTGATCCAATATTGTCTGGATATCCGAAATTTCTTGGAGCAATGCAGAGTCTAGTGACGTAAAAACATCTACTGAATTTTTGATAGGTCTTATTCGGTCATCATAGTCCTGTTCTTCGTTCACTAGAGCTTTCACGAATTTTAGTTGCTCTGCTTCAATATCTTCTGGCTTGACGTTCGGTGACACTGTTTCAATGGGATTCTTCGAGAGTAATGAGATAAATTCATTTTTTTGCTCGAGAAGCTCGGCTTCAATGTCTTTCAAGTATTCGTATGTTTGCTTCAGTTCATTATCTAGTGCGTTTGAATCTGAACTATTATTGTTGTCAGATAAAGCCTGAAATAAACCGCCAAGAAATAATTAAAATAAAGTCAATCAAAGAATAAAAAAATTGATTAAAAAATTTACAAGTATTTTGTTTAAATACTCACCATTTTAAATAATTTTACAAATAAAAAAACAAAATTAATTTTTGCAAGGGTAGTAAAAAAGTCAAAAAATAATTTAGGGTTATATTTATATTTATATTTTCAAGTCAAATTCAAGATTCGTCCTCTGTGGATAAATTTAAATTTTAGTACTTATAAAAACCATCAGGTGGCGCCATCATTCTTACAACTGCGCCGCAACGCAAAAGATGGAATCAAACGGTCGAGCGGTTGAAATATTCATCTCGTATAATGAACAATTCTCTTAAATAAATTATGTATTAATTAAAAAATACCTAATTACGGAATTCGGTTGGGATAATTGTATAAATAATCGCAAATATTTCAATGTCATTGATAATCATTGTCGTTATATTAAAAATTTTGAAATGTCATTTTATTCAATGTATACATATATATATATATATATATATATATATATATATATAACGAGTGTAACGGACACTTGAAGATTGAAAGTAGATTTTTGATAATAGTTTTAAAGAAATTTCCATTTTGTTGTTTTTTAATAAATATCTACGAAGTTAATTGTTTCAAAAAAACAGTAAGCTAAGTTAATGGCACCGATGGACGAAGGAAGAATATGAGATAGTCATCCGGGATCAAGCTGCTAATTGTAAGTACACAATAATTTTTTTAAATTGTTTTTTTGAGTTTAATTAAATGTATAAGAAGAATTTTGACAATAATTAACCGAAAATGAAAAAAAATCGCTCAAACAGGGACTTGAACCCTGGACCCTCAGATTAAAAGTCTGATGCTCTACTTTTTTTTTTTTTAAAGAAGTTTATTTGCTTAGATAAAATACATTTTCTTGTTAATACATTATAGGCTGCATTACTTAACTTAAAAAAAAGCCTTAAAAATCTTAGATATAACTTATATCAATAGTTTAGACCGCAAGTCTCCTTGATTGGAGCGGCTGGGGTCTATCCGTTTTTCCTAATTAAATAATTATTGTTTATTTGTTCTCTAATCACTTGAAAATAAATATTGTTGTTTATAAATATTCTGATTTCTTTTATAATAATACTCAAGTGGAAAGTCATCTTCTAAAACCACTTATATAACTCATCTCATGCTTTTGCCAGTCTGATGCTCTACCGACTGAGCTACTCAAGCACGAGAGGTTAGAAAAAAAATCTCCTTTAAAAAAATAACCTCCTAAGGAGGATAGTACAAAAAAAAAAAGAATTTTTTTTCTGTTTAACTTTTTTTTTCGTCCAAAAAAATTATGTTTTGAATTTGTAGGGATTATTTTATGAGTTTTAATCAAAGAAAAAAAAAAAAAAAAAGTTTCGAGCTAGTGATTTTTATTTAATTTATATTTTATAAAAAGCATGAAAGTTATGGTTGAAGCCAGATATTTTGTTCCAGCCATGGAACGTAATTAGAAACCCGGGTATAAATTCCAGGAATAAAACTTCCGCACAACCTTCCTAAGCTAGTGATACCGATTACATTATACATGCAGTGGTGTTGATCATTGATATTAACTAATGGACCACCACTGTCTCCCTGACACGTATCTTTGTCCTCTTCACCTGCACACAACTGCCACTCATTTATCACCCCCTGCTTGAGCTTGTAGTCACTGCTGCCCCCGAGAAAGTTCGCGTTGCACTCTCGGTGAGGTACCATGGCCAGGGTTACTTTCAGCAGATCAGCAGATCCTTCTTCATCAGCTGAAAATTAAATAAAATTATCAGTAGAACTAACTCTGTTGATAATTATAATCATGAACATATAAAAGATAAATTACCCCAATCAACTCTACCCCAGCCAGTAGCGATAGCGTTTTCAGTGATGACATTACCGTAAGGCAAGCAAGCTGGTCTTACATATGCGTCAAACTTAACCGGACTTTCCATTTTTATAAGCGCAATATCATGATATTCCAGCGGTTTTTTGTAATCCGGGTGACGTATTATGTCGATTATTTTCCTCACTTGAGGTCTTGCGTCGTCATCATTGCGTTTTAAGTTTAAATCTCCAACTCTGATCTGCGTTGGCTTACCACTGAAATTTTTATTCCAAAAAGTCAGTAAGTATAAAATTATTTTTATTTATAATTAGAGAATATTGTTACTGTAATTTTTTGATCTTACTAATCTAAAGTATAAGTACAGTGAGCAGCAGTCAGCACAAATCTATCAGAGACCAGCGTACCGCCGCAAAGCCACAAAATTTCGCCTCTTGCTTTGGAAGTATATCCAATTGCCGCCATATGAGGAAACTCTTTCGGGCCTGCTTTGGTACCACCAACAATCAGTTTTTGCGATTTAATGGCACAGAGAGAAACATTAACTTGCTGACGATTGTTCGATAATGTTGGTGGAATTATCAGCGTGTAGACTGAACGTGAGTATTCGGCGCATTCTTACAATGGAAATAAAAATAATAATGAAACTTTTTTAAAATTTAACAGGTTCAATAAACTTACTTTGGTTTGCCAAGCTGCCTGGTTTTTGAAATTGGTTGTTGTTGTTGTTGTTGTTATTATTATTGAGAGGTATCTCTGGTGAATCATCATCAGTGTAATCCGAAAAGACCCATGAATCAGTATCACGTTCGGTAGTCGTCCTTATTGGTTTTTTTGAAGTAAAAAATCTACTTGTTGACCTTTCTGTTGTTGGTTTGCGTGATGTTCGTGCTGTAGTAGCAAAACTTGTTTTACCGCTATTGGTACTTGTCAATGTACGACAGCAAACGACTGGTTCCAAATACAAGTAGCTACAAATGCTCTTGGGAATTATCCCGGATAATAGTTCCTGTTTAACTTCATCGCATTTAGATAGTGGCTTGCATACGCCCCGTGTCTTATCATCCAAGCTACAATTGTCGCCTGCACATTATGCCATTTTTAGCGTTTAAATTACTAGTTTTTACTTTAATTTGTTACTTACCTTCGGACAATTGACCAACAACAACTGAAATTGAGATAAGTTTCCACAGTATCGAGTAAGCAATTGAAAGATTCATCCTTATCACAAATTATTTTGTTATAACAATCGAAACTTTTGTTGACGGACGTTTATTTACACAAACGACTGTGACGACCTTTCACAATATACTCTGGCGTGTCTCGATGCCGCGAATCCTCTTCAATCGTTCTATCCCCACTAATTTAGTTAAGATATTAATAAATACACCTATATATACAAGCGAGAGCATTTTATCCTGATACTTCATGCGTCAATCCTTGATGTGACCTCTTCAATTATACTACTGAATCATTATTCAAATGAGATAATGATACTTGTGTTAAAATTTTTATTAAAATTAACATTTTAATCTCTTATGCATAAATATAATAACTTGGAATATTTCTCCAAGAAGTTTAATAATGATATTTATAAAAATACATATTCACAATCTGGGATTCCCAAGAATAAATATTTGACATAGCTAGCTAATTACTGAAATTCCAATTTTTTGCTTTAATCTTGTCGATTGTTTTCACGAACTGTGATCTTACCTGATTCCGACGGCTTGAGTAAACAGAAACAACTCCGCAGTTTTCCCAGGGTATCTCTTAAAGTAACTTCAAGTTGAGCTGGTTGAACTTTAAAACGTCTGATTTATGAACTTAAAAATTGTAGGCTTCTTTTTAAAGAAATAGCTCCGGTAAAAACTGCGGTTAGCAAGATTCCGAGGATTCTAGTGGTTTCGGTGAGTTAAAAAAAAGATTTAAGTTGTATCCCGACTATTTTATAACTTTTTGAGGTAAAAATCATTGGGTCAATAGTTGTACTCTGAAGTTTAAAAAAGTAAATTAAAAATATTTATTTCTTTTATTCTAAATGCATTTATTTGTTTTAGGTCATAGGGTGAAATAAATTAAACCAATTAGTAAAGTACAGCAAGACTGCACCTGAAGCCATCAGAAATACAAGTAGCAAGTCTAATTTTTAAAGTGATGGTTATCGAGGAACAAGTTAAGACTGCATCATTTTACATATGTCAACTCGTATTACGTTTACACATGTGGGTGGAAACTGGCGCATACATGTATATGTGTAAGTGTAGAAGCTACAGACGCCCCTGAAACTCTCGAAGCTCTCCTTGCATTAAAGTGCGAGGCATTAAGTAACTGACGTCGTATTCGACTAGGCTTTTGGATTTTATGACAACGGGTGTGCGCTAACACTTCAACACTTATCAACTAGATAGTGTATAGCGTATACGTGATGCAGTAAAAATGTAGTATAGGGGACAAGCCAACTTTTGCGGTCGTTCTCGATTCCCCAAGGCTCACAATTATGTCTTTGTTTTTTTTTCTTTTTTATTTCTTCGTTTTTTTTCTCCTTTATTCCTTTTTTTCGGTCTTTTACACACACACTCTTGCCAGCACTTTTGCTCTATACTAGACTGGTTTTGTTGGGTGGTAGCACCACGCGCAGAGAATGTTCACCAGCAGTATATATGTATACATACACATTTATATATATCGCACAATAGAGAGCAGAGAGGGTGAGATCTGGCAGTCGTCGGATAACGGGAATGGGGCGTCGAACCCACATCACCTCCACCTTCACCTCCATCCCCTTCAGACGACGGTGAAACGACGAGCCAGCGAGCAAACCGGCGGATCGTATATCCGCTGGCACCCACGCGACACGACGACGTCATCGTGCGCCACCTTAAAGGTTACTTCACACCAGTTAACTGTTATAAATTATTTATTTACTTTTTTTATTTTTTATGTAATTACTCACCAGTCATACTCGCTTCAATTATTAACTGACTGGTGAGTTCTGTTTAATTTTTTAAATTTGATTTCTTTTTTAGAAATTTTCATTTTCAACCAAACAGTAATTTTTAAAATTGTGTGAATTGTAAAAAGAAAAAAAAGTACGATGGAAATCGATCTTATTGATGGTTCGATCACAGTACATTGAGTAGTGTGGATGCGACCCAGAAACTGCGGTTACGTCTGCGGAGCGGATGACAATGCTGTGGGTGAGCGGATGCAAGCGCGCGGACGTCCTGACATTGCATTACGAATGCACGTCGCGCGGATATCAGTAAAGGATAGTGTGGGAGGTGGGGACTCCCAGTAATCGCACGACCAATCGGGTGCTTTTGATATCGACTATCCTATCGATTCTAACGCCCTCGTATTTGTGCTCCAGGTATTTTTTTTTACTTCTTATTTCTTCGGTAGTTTTACCTTTACGAGCAGATGCATTTGCCTTGTGCGAAAAGTATTAATTAGGCAATATGGAATTAATTAGTAGTTGATCAAGCACAGAACTGAATTCGTTTAAATTTTTCTGTTTGCTGTATAATGCGATATATTTTGTTCATAAATTATAATAACACCAATTAAAAATACCTAATAATTGCAAAAGTTGAGAACTATTGGCCTTGATGTAGATGGAGGAATAAAGTTTTTATTTTGTCGACAGCAAAGGGGAAGGGAATATAGATATCGCGGAATAAATAGAAAGTATAGGCTTGGTCATTATTATTCTAGTGGTGCAAACCCAGTGACTTCGATCTCTGTTTTTCGCCGAAGATCTAGCGACGCTTGCTAGCATGTCAATCGTCTAGTTTTCTCTTATTCGTTTTCTATTTACACATATATCATTACAAAAATTTTATATTTAAAATTATCATTAAATGATACCCACAGGAAAATGTAAAAATGAAAATTCTAAATTTTTTTTAAGTTATAGTAAGCTAATCAACTGTTTGGCCTAGGATCCTTGTAGAGGATGTGAAGACGATTCGATTGGTACATAACAATCATTAGAAATAAATTTATCGAAAGTTTTAGAGCCTAAACTAGTTTAATTTAAAAATAACAACTATTACTTATGTACAATACGCACGCGGAAATGTAAAAATGAAAATTCTAAATTTGTAAAAAATTAATAAACTAATGGACTGTTTGGCCTAGAATCCTTGTAGAGGATGCATAAACAATTCGATTGCTATACAATAATCATTAAAAATAACTTTATCGAGAGTTTCAAGAAAATGAATGTCTATTTGAGAAGTTACCAAACCGTTAATGATGGAAGAGAATATATTAATGAAGATAAATTTATGTTAAAAAGAATGATCTCAAGGAGCAGCACGTCTTGTAGTTTTATCTTGAGGCCTGGAGCATCAGTAGCAGTGTAGCAGTAACAGAAGAAGCTAGTAGTAGTGATAGTGGCTGTAGGAGCCAGTGTCGCAGGAATCGATGACGATAAAGTGTGTGGGCGTTTGCCATGAGATCGTCGAGAGTAATATATTCGACTTGGTCGTGGTCGCCCGAGCAACGAGGCTCATACAAGAAGGAACGTTCCACTCAAACGGGGTTGATGGGTGTTGAGATCGAGGAGCGAAAAGTGGCTCTACTCTCGCCCTTTATCTCTCTTTCCCTGCATGAGCTTACACACACACACACACACACACATATATCTATATATATTTACGAAGCCAGTGTAGGAACATGCTTTTGAGAGTATAGTACCGATACGTGTATCAGCAAGCTTAGCTGCATGAGCTGGCTACCGGACTTGTGATCACAAACTCAACTCCATTTTCATATTTATACATACATACATATATACATCCAACTATGTATATACCTATAACTACTTGTATGTATAATGTATATCCATATCCGTAGTCTTGCCTTCCCTATTTTACTGCATCACTCCCTTGAGCAACTTGTCAACTGCCGCTCAATATTACGTAACTTTATATTTTCTCTTGTCTTATTTACTTTCTCGGTATAACTTATGAGGGAGGAGGACGAGGTTCCTCATGTTTCTCAATGTCATTTATGATTGATCTTTATTGATCATCAAAATTACCTCCGTACTCCTGGAACATTATCGAGGTAAGCGATCATTTTTTCGCCATATAATATAATACTACTTACAACTAATACTCGTCTGCTTAAAACAAAAGTAATAATAAAAATTGAAATTACAGAGTTCATGGAAGTCATCGACATGATTTTCGTCACGTGGCTCCAGAGGGTTATTTGGAATTCTAGTGCATCGAGAGTGCAGGTGTATCCGAGTGCGTTGGCGAGCCACCCTCATTACAGTGAACCCGCACGTTAAACCCGCACGTTTTGCTCGTCGTACACTGAATCCATGCTATGCCATACTTGGTTGACTCGGAAATCTCTCTCTCCTTCTCTTTCTCGCTTTAGTAACCCCTCGGTTTAGCAGCGAACTTTCAGCCCTCTCCATCTCTATTCCTATCCCTTATGATTCTCCGATGCAGGTGCTACCGTACCGCATTCAGATGAGCCTATTTTCCAGTTGGTTGCCAGTACGCAAGGAATATATACCACATTTATGTGCACGATCACACCAACACACCCACTTCCATTTACTTTTATCTACATATATGTATCTGCACACAGATCCTAACGATTCATTGTTAGATTTTCCTAACTATTTATGCATACTCCACACATGTTCCTCCGAATTTAGTCTAGGTTTTGTTGTAGTTATAAGTTATAACTTATTAGTTATAATATAGATGTAATACTGAGACATCTCTCGTGAAAAAGAAGTTTCAGTTCAGTTGTATTATTAATCTCTGTAATTGAAGTTACAGCGGACGTGGTATATACATCAAAGACATAAATACCGAGTTACTGCATCTGGCACACCCTTACTTTTAGTCAGGCTGCCAACACCCGAGCACGCCCTTATCCTTGTCTCTATTTTATTCTTCTATCCCTATACACGTCATCGACTTATCACCTTTCAATCTCGGTGACTTGTTACTTTATAACTCTAGAAATTATCATTTTCTTTGTAGAAATAGTATATTACACTACAAAGGTAGAAAGTTGAGATTTCTGCACTGCGCGCCATGTGCCCGAGGCGAAGCCGAGTAGTGTATACTATTTTTCTTGCTATGCGGTCGAAAGTACGTTAAAAATTGCGTTGAAAAAAATTGATGCCTGCCCCCGACATTTGCGGCACGAGCGAAGCGAGCATCAAATACACCTGTCAATAAAGATATTAATATATAATCTATATCATATTACTACTTTCTTTTAAGAAAAGATTTTAATTTAATTCAGTAATTTTAAAGTTTTAAATATATTATAAATTAATTCTGATATTAAAAATTAAAAAAAAAAAAAAAACACAAAAATGAATTCATAATCGTGAAATGCATAGGAAAAAAAATTTTTTAAAAAATCTGTTTGGGTATTTTTTAAAATAATTACTTGTTCAATAATGAATTTATTTATTTATTTGAGAAAATCTATCAGAATAAAATATATTTTTTTTTTATTTGTAATTTAAATATTTAACAAGTCTCATTTCATTAAAATAAATATTCATTTTCTGTAATTAATTTAGTTTCAACTTAAAATCATTGACACATAACAAAACAGATACATTCATAACAATCACAAGTAAGGTTAGGCTTGTATACATAAGTAATAGAGTGAGCGCGACTACCGACTTTCGGACTTTCTGCCGCCTAGTGACTCGTTGTCAGTGCATAAATACATTTTTTCGGCTCCCCGTCGTAGAGCGCATGCGCGACTCGACCACGGCATAAATGTGAGGCTTTCTGCAGTGAAATCGCAGCGGGAATCCGTACTTTCGACCAGCGTAGTAAGAAAAATATCTAATTTGTTGGTGAAAAATCTTAAATTCAAACAATATTTTTTTTTGCGGTACAATATTTTTTTGTTTCGTCTATTCAGGAGGTTCACTGGCAAATTGTTCAAGATTAGTGTTGAAAGAGCAAGGATTTATTAATGTGAATTTACAAAGCGAAGAAAATTTAAAGACCCACAAGAGAGATGGAACCAGGAGAGTTAACTTGTAGTCAGTATTGGATGGAAAGTCGTTAAACGCTTTAACGACTGTTACGATTGTCTGCTTATCTTTTTTTCGAGACTTATTCGCTGTTCTTTTTTGATTTTTTATTTCGACAGAAATTTTTTTAAATCTTTTTTTTTATTTTTTCAGACTGCTGAAATCTTGTGGAACATTTTGCTGTAACTTTCAAATTATTTTTTTCGAATGGAATCAAAAGCTGGAGAGGAAATTAAAAGATCCAAAGTCATTTCGGTGAGTTTTTTTTATATTTATGAATTATAAAACATATAAACATTCAACATTATTAGATTTTCTTCACAATAATTAACTTTAACTAAGTAAGCAAGTAGAAACAGTAAACCATAGTCAGACTTAAAAATTTTTTTTAAAAAAGTTTGACAATTAAAAATAGGTCATCCATCTTTCCTAAAATGTTCTAAAAATATAAAAAACTACCTTGCACAATAAATGACTTGAACTGGAGCTCTAGAACGAAAGATTACCCATAATCGTCGGTTGATTACTGTGAATTAAAGCAGAAAACAAAAAAAAAAAGAAAAGATCCATACACACCCTTCACCTACCTAGAGAATAGAACCCAGAGTGCACGTAATTCCGAGGAAGAAAAAGTAGAACGACAGTGAGGATGTTGCGAGAGCGATCTTGAGGATCCTCGCAAGAGCAGTGTAGAGGAAAGAAGTACTGAGAAGAAAGAAGACGTGGATAGTCAAGTAGACGTCGCTGAAGAAAAAAGAAGAAAAAAGAGGAAAAGTTTCAGAGAATTTAAGAGAATCTACAGTCTTGAGGGAGTGAGAGTCGTAGGAGGTGGAGGCGCCGAGAAAGAAGGCATGAGACATTTCAGGAGGAATGGAGAACAAGTGAGAGGGTTACACGCGGACCAAGCCAAGGGTGGATAGGAAGGGATGCGATCGGCGAACCGCGCGCCGCGTGATAAATAACCGAGCACGTCTGACTATCTCGTTCTACTACTTTCTACACTCTCTTTTATCTTTTCTCTCTCGCTCACTCGATCTCCAACTAAACCATCCCACCCTCTTCTACTTACTCTACTCTACTCTACTCTCTGCTCGTTGTAGGTGTAGTATAGCGTACAGCGATGGTGGTTCTGTGCTGCTGCTGCTGATGCTCGTGCTCCCTCGTCGCGTCTCTCGCTGCCGCAGCTTTGCGCTACTGGTCTTTTCAAAATTTATTTTCTTCTTTTTCCGATTTTAATTTTTTTAGTTTTTAAAATTTTGCATTTTTATTAAAATAATTTTTGCAAAAATGAATTATTTTAATAAAATAAATAATTTTTTATTAAAAAAAAAATTTTTTTTTAAACTTTTATTGATAAGAAATTTTTACAAAAATATTTTTACAATTTATGCAGACAGTTTAATAATTTTAAGAGTAATTTTAAAAAAAATTTGGATGTCTGGAAGAGATTTTAGCTCCAGAAGAGTGAAATAAATTTTGAAAGACGCAGTAGCTTAGGTCGTGGGTATATTCCGTGGCTCGGTCGAGTGAGCGTGGCGTGGCGCGGCGCGGCACCATTTATCGCTCGCCCTCGGGCTTCGCGGCTCGACTCGTCGGTGTGTGGGTTGTAAAGAGCGAGAGAAAGAGAAAGAGAAAGAGGATTGAGAGAGTGATGGAGAAAGACAGGAAAGTTCACCGCGTATCTACCATCGCACATGCCAGGAACGAGGCTATTACGCGAGCGTGGATACACATCCCGTGTGGTTCGAGCGAGATGGCATTTATTCCGACCAAAAAAGAACCACTGGAATAGAAGTGAAATAAATATAAAAAAAAAAAAATGTAATAAAAAAAGTTGAAAAAACATAACAGCACGGGTGTTGACTCCACCTCCGAGCGATGACGATGTCGAGCAGTTGGTGCTTTCGGAATCCGCGGAAAGCTGAAGCTGTTATGTTGCTGAAGCTCAGTCTAACTGACGAGGAGGCTGAATTGGTAGGAGTAAGCTCATGGGGAAGAGATGCAACTATTAGATTTGCTGATGTGTGTTGCTGTTAAGAGTTGAGACATGCATTCCTTTCCTTTTTTTATTTGTTTCTTTTTTTTTGGGTTTCTGAATCAAAAATTTGGTAAATAACTTCATTTTTCGTTTGATGTTTTTTTTTTACACTCTATATTATTTTATTCTAATTAAGATGAAAAAACTTTTGATATAATCTTATAGGAAAATTACTTAAATTAAGATTTATTAAGTCATATATGGCCATAAAAAAAATTAAATATAAAAATATCAAGACGATATGCTTTAATGACGATATTTTAACTAAATTTCATGTTTTATTGATTAAATAACTTCTGATTGATATAAGTAATAATTTATGATACTAAAATCAGCAGACATTTAATCATTTTTAAATTATTTTGATAAATAAATTATTTTTCAAAATTTCGACATTTGGAATTTTTTAATAATAATTTATTTGTCTAAAAAATCATAAACATTTTTTATTTTCAGTTTCATAATTTCTATTTTATATTTTTCTAAACATTTCGCTGGTAATTTTATTTTATCGAGCAAGTCAATATAATTTTCCATAAAAAATTCAAAAATATCAACGCAACAGAATCCTATCACACAATAGTACGTCCAGGTAAATAGCTTACCCTGAAAAATAAAAGCACTCGTCTCCATTCTCCCCCCCCCCCTCCAGTACACTAATCGCTTAAAGCCACCTAGGTATTAATTCCTCACCCTCTTATCTCATATTCGACTAAACTACCCTTTCATCTTTTCTTCCTCCGGCGTAACCACACGTTAGCCTCCAAGCGTCTCTCCAATTTACTCCTCTGCAATCGTCGTAATACATACCTCAGTATTTTCATTTTTCTATTTTATTTTTGGACTTTTAAAAAATTCGAACAATCCAAAGCGACAGAATTTATTTTATTACGCTCCAGCATTTTTTATTTATTTATTTATTTTTTTTCTTCTGCCTCTTCTACACAAATCCTGATGGCCGTGAGGGTCTCGGCTCGAAAGGGATAAGCGTTAACGAGGGCGACGAGACCGTTTTGATGGTAACGCTGCCAGTGGTGGCGACGTCGAAAGCTGGCGTCGAATCGGGTAGGAAAGGCGAGAAAAGCGAAAAAGTCGAGTGGAGTACCGCACCGGGTTGCCGAGGACAAGAGGGTACACAGTCAGAGCCAGAGCCAGAGCCAGAGTTAGAGCTAGAGCCGGAGCCATACAAGAGTGAATATATAGTGATACAGTAGTAGTAGTAGTGGGAGTTATAGTTGGAACTAGTATAGTACAGAGGCATAGAGTTGGATGAAGAGGAAGAGGATGAGGAGGAGGAGGAGAGCGACACGTCGGTGAGTCCCCGGCGGCTAGGCGTCGTTACGAGGGCGTCGCGTTTAGAGTATAGTACAGGGTATAACGTAGAGCGTCAACGTTCGCTTCCATTTCCCTTTGGTTCCTCTCACACTTCACCTCCTCTTGTTCCATATCCGCCGCCACCCTCTTTTGTGTCGTACTACTCTCACACTCGAACCACTGCTATCAAGCTTTCTCCTCATCCTCCTAGTTCTCGTTCTCGTTCTCGTTCTACTCCTCCCTGACTCCCAACCTACAGCTTGCCGCGTTTCACCACTCTATGCCGAGTTTCACTGCTCTCGCCGTCGCTTTCTATCTTTCGCTAACGTGTCTCACTCTTTTGGCAACAGCGATAGACAGAAGAGGGAAAGAGGAAGAGTAACACCAGTAGTTCGGGTTAGGTGATGGTGTGTATGATGACGCGTTGCAGACTTCTCTTCCAACTGTCGAGGGAAGATATCCCTAAATTTATTTTTTTTCTACGGGAAAAATTATAAATAATTATTTATTTATTTATATTGATGTTCTTGGTAGAAAACTTGAATAATATTTTGGTCTCGATAAAAAAATTAAAAAAATTTTTTTGAGGTAAGGGAAGATGTTTTTTAAGTTTAAAAAGAATAGAAAATATTTTTAAGATCCTTTTTTTAAAGGACATTTATTAAAATTTTCAGGGAATACAAAAGAGTCATTTTTTGGGCTTTCTAATTAGTTTTTAAAGTATTCTAAAAACAAATTTTGAAATAAATTTGGGAAAAGCTGTAGAGGCATTAATAAAAACATTCCATGAAAAACACCCTCAAAAATTTGAATTTTAGAAAGACTGATTTAGAAAAACTCCGTCAAATAATCAAAATTTTATAAATATCCGTTCAAAAGATCTATTTTTGAATGTGAACTATGAAAATATGCAATAAAGTATCAAATTAAAAAAAATTCTACTATATTTTTGAGTCCTTTTGATCAAAAAGGAATTTTTTTAAAATAAAAATGTTTTATTTTAATTTTTTTCAAAAATTTTACAGTTTTAAAACACTTTAACCAATAAAATTGCATTTTAAACTAAGAATTTATTCTTTATAAAATATTACCATAGTTTACTTTCTAAAAATGGATATGGATAAAAAAAGATGCAATTCTCTAAAGAAAATTCCAAAATTTTGAACTAATCGACAAAATCAACTAGTCATAAAATTTCTATTTTATATAGATCGATGAAATTACTTGCAATGGCCTTTTTCTGTTTTTTTTTTTTTTTTTTTTTTATTTTTTTTTTTTTTTTTTTTTTCTAAAACTATTCTAGAACGAACCCGAAGTAGAGTCTGTAAAATGAGAGAGAAGGCGTAAAAGTAGAGGCGTAGTTGGTCTGATGGTACAAAGCAAAATCAGCATGTTATATATAGAGGTATATGTTGTTGCCGGTGGTTCTGGTAGTAGCACTCCTCTACACAGGTATGTACATGGAATATACGAAAACTGAACGCAGAGAGAAGGAGAAGAAGAACGAGAACGAGAGGATGGAGATAGGGAGGTAGGGATCACCAGGAGAAAATCGACAGCAGTAAGGGAGGTGGCGGTAGGTGGTAGGTAATCACCCGCCGGCGGCTCGTGTTATAGCGTCGTTACGCCGCAACGGCGGTATCGCACACCCGCGTTCAACCACTCGCCTTCAGCACGATCTCTTCTCACTCGGGTCTCGGCTCCTCCGCCTCCACTCTGTCCCAGTATAGTATCCAGTATATTACGGTACAGCATACAGCACTCTACACCTATAACAGACGGGAGCAGGCACCAGGCACTAGGCACCAGGCGGCAGGCCACCCACTCCCGCCTCCCGCCTCACAACCTCTTTACTCTTTTAAGAGCAGAGCGACCTAACCTCCAACCACGGAGGTACACCGAGCCAGGCGTCTTTCATACCACTGGAGTACGGTTATTCCCTTCGGACCAGTAGAGAGTACTACGCGTTTTTACTTTTTTTTCTTTTTCCTTTTCTTTTGTTTAGTATTTCCTCGTTTTTCTTTTTACTTTTTTTTTCTCTGTCCTCTATTTATATTTTCTTTGTCTTTCTCTGACGGTGGTCCCCGATGACGCAGCCCACTGAATTTAAGAGACAATTGTGTTGTCGAGGGATATAGATACGTCAGATACTGATCGGAAATGGTATTTAATTAGAAATAGAGGCGTGTTATCTTTTTTTTCTTTTATTATTGATATTATTGCAGCGAAAATAGTTTTTGGGCGAATTTTATAGAATTGTAATCATACTTTTTTAAAATTTTATTATTTTTTATATAATGTTGGGAATTATTATTTAAAATACACTGATAGAAGGATTTATTAGTATTTAAAAATATTTTTAATAGTTAACAAATCATTTATTAGAGACTACTTTTTAGTATTAAACAAATATTTCTTAGTATTTAAAATGATTTATTTTTATTTAATAAATCTGATATTTATTTATTAAATATCAATAAATCTTTTTTAAGAAGTATTTATTGAGGACTAAAAAATAGTCTCTAATAAATGATTTGTTAAATATATTAACAAATATTTCGACGTTCTAATTAGCAAATTGTCTAACTCCATTTTAGAGAATCTTCTCTATTTGTACGAAAAAAACAATTAGTTCAAAATTTATTATCACTTTAAAAAACCATTTAATGTCATTAATATCTAATAGAGATATAATATTTAGGTTTAAATTATTTAAATAATTTATAATTGGATTATTGCTACATCAAAATGTTAAAAAATCACCCTCTAAAAAATAAGGAGTTAGACAAATTGCTAATTAGACCGTCGATTTTTATTTTTAACTATAAACAAATTCTTCTATCAGTGTACTTGAAAAAATTGTAATATTTGATGAAAATGAAGTTAGCCGACTTCTAAAAATTAAAAAAAATTTTTTTATCGACAAAATAACTAAAAAATAATAAAAAAAAATTGTTCATTTGTAAAAAAAACTTGAAAAACTATAAGTGCAATTTCTAAAAAATATTTTTAGTTATAATTTAATAAATGAAAAAATGCCGGCTAACTTTAGTATTATTATATTTATTTATTTTTTAAATATCTACGTTTTTAAAAGCTTTCTGGCAATTAAAAATCTTTAGTAAATTTTTAAGTAAAAGTAAAATCTTTTTTTCTAATCAAGAATTGATTTTTCTTCTTGAAAAACTAAAAAAATTCTACTTTAAACTCCAAAAATTTCCTAAATTTGAATTGATACCTTATTTTTTCTTTTTCCTTCAAAAAAGTCAAAGAATATAATCAACCCTTGATCGAAGAAAAAAGATAAAGTCAAAGAATGATTTGACATGAGACATCAGACAAGTTCAGTAAGACTTGGTTGGTATCTTCCCGACAATTACCCGGTATCTAAAACGTGGAATTGTTGCGTCTCGCTGGCAAACGGCAAGCTCAAGTGCCGGGAAATATTGATATGTAAATACAGCTGAGGATTGGCGAAGTTATAGGCATAGGTATAGGCATGCGAAGGCTACAGTAGACAGTGAGACAGTGAAACAGTGAGAACTACAACAAGACCGTCATAGTGATAGTCACAGTAGTGTTTCTCCCTTGAAAGCCGAGAACGAGAACGAGAACGAGAACGAGAACGAGAACGAGAAGGAGAAGGAGGATGCGACACTGAACCAGAAGCTGTAGCAGTAATAGAAGCTCTGGAGGATGGAGGTGGTGAAGGAAGAGGATGGAGGATGGAGAGTGGAGGTGTGGGTCGTTGGCCACCCCTTAGGCAGCGGTAACGGGGTGTGCTAGCAGGTTAACGAGCGGCTAGCGGGGTGTTCGAGGCACCAAGAGCGTCAGTGGTAGTATAGTACACCGACGGGGGGTGGAGGTCGGCTCAGGGTCTGCTGCCGGCAGTATAACAGAGACGGCCGGGCGTGCCGCGGAGCGTGCCACCGAAGGGGATGGGAATTTTAGCCACCCGCAAAACTATTGACCTCCACTCGTGCGCTGAAAAATTCCCCAAAATTACAATTTTGGATTCTATTTTTTGGAAATAATTGTCCGAGGTGGCTCAAAGAGTCCCCGAGCGAATTAGAGATAAATTTTTTTTTTAACTCAACTCTTTCCCGGAGAAAGTGAGATAGTCGGAGAAGATTGTTTGGACAATGCTTTTGCGGTGTCGCACAGGGACATGCCCTGCGGGACATGCCATGGAACGGGGTGGTTGGAACGGGCCGCGGAAACACCGAGAGGGCGGCAACACTGCTGAGGAGAGACCGGGGAATAATGTTGCCTCGTGGATCTGCTGTGTACGGCGCCAGACAAAGATAGATTCTGGCTGTTATGTGTGATGGAGAAACCAAATAAAAGAGATGCCAAATGTATTATATTATATATATTTTTTTTTTTTTTTTTTGGATAGTGTGGGTGGGGGTCTAAGAGTTGCTTCCAGTACTTTTGTCGTAAATGAGGCCTCGTCACTTTTCACCTCAATCACTCTAGTATCCGGTGACGAAATGTTTGTTTTTTCTTACGACTAACGCACCAAGTTAGACCAATATCGTATAGATATTTTTGAGAAAATTGTTTAGTTGTTAATGATAAAAAATATCAAGCTTGCGGTTGCTCGGAATCTAAATAAATAAAATTTTAAAAAGAGCAACTAATTAGCAACGGACAGCATAAATAAAATATTATCTGAAGGCACATCCACTGCCCACAAATGTATTTTTTATTTTGTTGTTTGTAATAATAACCCCTATAATTGGGTACGGCTGTTGGGTTTATTGCTAAATAAATAATGCGTGGTTAATGCCATCGAGAAAAAAATAAATTTTTTTAAGTAGAATTTGTTTTTTTTTTAATTATAGCGCTTGTTTATTTATTTAATAGTGTGTTATTGAATAAAATCTTTGATAATTGTTCATTAACATTACCATTAGCATTGCCTGACAATAATAATTCGTGTAATAATAATCACTGGTTACATTACATTTGAAATTACAATGGTATTATTAATTTTAATTTAGAGTTTTCAGCGCTAATTACGGTACTTATTAACTATTGAGTGAGACTTTTGATAAACAAATGCAAATTTATCCAAATATAAAAGAAATCGTGGAGCGATTCTGTGAATGTTGGACAAATCAACGTTCGTACTCCTTTTTAATGTTACTTCGTACGTACCAACGCGTCTGTACTACTTACACTTTATAGTTTAAGTTTAAAAATGCAATTTATCAATTTTGATTACCAAAAAATAAGATTTAATAATTTTTGTTAGTAATAAATTAATTTTAAATTCAAAATTCTGGGCCAAATATTGAAGATACAAAAAAATTATAATACAAAACTTTTTTATAGATCATTAAATTAAAAAAAAAAGTTGTTATCGATTTTATCTTTGACTCTTGATCCAAAATTCGAAAAAATACTAAAAATTTCAGCATATCTTATAACCAATATCTTTACCATGATTATTATTACCCAAAAAAAAAAAAGTTAGTATTCAAGATTGGAGTGAGGAGCGTGAGAGGAAATATAACGTAGATACATAACGACGGAAAGAGAGACGCGTCGTCACGGGATTACATGCCACGGCTGAGTGGGCAGAGTGGGTCCAGTGAGTCCTGCTCGTCCTGGTTTAAGAGAAACAGAGCGAGGGAGAAAGCTAGAAAGAGAAGCAGAGAGATAAAGCTCTTGGCAGAGCCGGTGAACCAGGAGGAGCGAGCTAGCAGTCTAGCTAGCTCACTCGCTCGCAAACGGGAATGTGGGATGGTTGATGGCGTCCGGGTAAATGTCAACCTGGATCAATATTCCCTTGGACTTTGATACTCACGTCCATCATTTTCTCCAGCAGCAACTATTGCCGATGCACTATAAACCCGCCAACTTTATTTATTATTTATTCTTCAGGTTCTATCTACCTAGCCATCTATTTATCCATTTATCTCCGGTGGTGTGGGTCTGTTATAAATTTAGCCCTCAACTGTGCTCACACACTCTATACTAACACGTACATATATGTAAAGCATATAAACCAGGCATCTAGCATCTAGCATCTAGCATCTAGCATCTACTATAGCAGCTAGAATCTACCAGCCAGACATTGGAGTTGATATGAGTAAAGTCTAGTCGAGCTCAACCTACAACTCACAACTCTCAACTCCAGCTGAATGCTTGTATGAAATGCATACAATGATGTAAGCTAAGATAAAGCTCACAACATATGTGCCCTAGGACGTGGATGATGGAATCATGAGAACGTACGTATGGCTGGTAGCTGCTAGCAGGTATGGCATCCATATCTTTGGCACGCAATAACATTTCCGAGGAATAATGACCAGGCAGTACACGAGTCTAGTCGTGGATCGTGTGGAGCTCAGCTCTGGATAAGTGTCTAATGGTAAACGTACTCACACTGCTCTACATGCATTATGCGATGGTTTAGTCGAGGAGTGTCGAGTGTGGAGTGTGGAGTATGCATTGCAGATTGGAGGTGTGTGGGTGGCTAGCTCGCTGTAGATGCTAGATGGATCAGGCTTCCCAGTAGAGACGCTAGCAACGGAATACTCCAGCCGATCCCACCGCGATAACGATAACACACGATAACACTCCCTACGTGCCGTGTTATGCTGTGTTGGGCGTTCACACGCGTGCCTGCATTATGCACACGCGTGCTACTGCTACTGGATTTGGCTTTAGCTGCTATGCGAATATACTCCGCCTGGACTAACGATAAATGGCTAAGGGCTACCGCTGGTGTGATCCTACCCACACTCCTGCTCTTATTACAGTTATATACATCTATTATCAGCTTTTTCATTGTTATTGGCCATGGTTGTGGCTTTTAAATTTTAATGTTGAGAATTGTCGTTTTTTATTTTTTTTTAATTTTCGACAGCTATTTTATTTTGTTCAATGATTTTTTTATTATCTTCAGGACTTTGTAAAGTTTTATTTACAAAAATAGGGAATTTAACTTCTAGATTTTTTCTTAAAAATCTTTATTTTCTATATAAATCAAATTTTTTATCGATTTTGTTTTAAAAGAAAACTTTTACGAAATTTAAGAAATGTCACTTTCTATATTTTGATGATTATAAAGAATTTGATCATTTTAAATCAAGTAAAAAAATCTTTTGATTAAAATTCTTAAATCAAGGATAACAAAGATATTATTTCAACACTCAGAAAGAATTTTTTCATATTTTTAAGACAATTTTTAACTCATTAGAAGCAAAAATGGCCACCGTCCAAACATCTTAACCCTAAAAATCTATAAATGAACTCCATTTAATACCAATTCGATAGTATAATACTTTTCCACCCAGCTCGAAAGTTTAACAAAAAAAATTACTGTTTAAACTTTTTTGCAAAGCTACCGTGAGACTATTTTGCATTTATATTCCGGTGCTTACATACAAAAAACATAATCCATACTAGCAGGTTAATAGTTTTCAGCATCCCGAGTTCTATCTGCAGTTTACGACATTAAGTCACCTTAATTTGAGATTCAAATTTCAGCGATATACTTATACACTAGAAGAATAAGAAGGAAAATCCTCGTATATCCAGCCGTTTAACTTTCTATGAATCTTATTTATAACAGATAATAATAATAATAATAAAAGCAAGACTACTCGAGGAAACCGTGGGATTGTAAAGAGGTGACGGGTTGCGGGTTCTTGACGAGCGCCAAAATCAAAGTAAGTGGGTATATAGTAGGTGTGCCACAGGAAGGAGTGTGAAGAAAAGAGCTGGAGATATAGAGCTCGAGCAAAGAAAGAAAGTGTGGAATCAAGTGTCGAGTGGCCGCGATAGAACACGGGATAAAGGCAAAAGAGACTCAACTTATATTATACTGTTCTGGAGTCTTGTGTGTTTGCTGTCTCGCGGGTTCCATCCGCGACCCACGTTGTATTGAGAGCACACCGTACCAGTAAGCAGAGATGAGTTGAGAAGGAGGATGAGGAGAAAGAACATAAAACAAAAAAGTTAAAAAGTATTAAAGTAGTGGTGAAGGAGAAAAGGTAAACGCAAAAGACGACTGAGAAAGTAGAGTCGGATGGAAGCTGGCTTCCGTAGTATGGGTGTCTTTTTGCTCCTGCTATGCTTTTGCCTTGGCTTTACCTTTACTTGTGCTTCTTTTTCCTCTACAACTACAGAGATGTAGTCTACTCTCTCAGTGGCATTCCTTTCATATCCTCCATTCTGGATTCTCTTCTCTCAGCTTGCTCCTTTTCTATCGTCTCACGGTGTGGCAGTAGCTTGAGAAACCCACCGCTGTTCCAGCATCTCCTCAAGGATCCTTTTACTTTATTTTCTTACTCTTCGCTTTCCTTGCCATTTTTTTTCAGCGCTCTTATATTTTTACATTTTTTTTTATTGCTTCTCTTTTTCCTCCTTTTTTTTTTTTCGATCGTTTTTTCCCTGTTTTGTTGGCTTTTTTTCCCGAGGGTTTTTTGCGCACGCTCAGCTCTTGGCTCGGTTTTTGCCGCGCCGTTCTCGCCCACACTCGGGGGTTTTATTCCACGAGCTTTTTACTTTTTTTTCGGTCCTCTTTCGCTTACTTTTTTTACCTTTAAGTTCTCTCCAGCATGGTGAACGAACGAGATAACACGCACCTGTGCTTCTTTTTTAGCTGCACTGCACTAGCTTTCTCAGTCCCTCGCTCTCTTGGGTTTTATACTCATTCCTCCTTTTTTTTTTTTTTTTTTTTTCACATCTCAACTATTTTTCTGCTCATCTTTCGCGATAGTGCGTCTTCTCATTATATATTTCAACACAAACACATCTCGAATGGTGAATCACGAATTTTTAGTTAGAAAAAAAAATATATTTCATTATTATATATTTATTTTTGAGATAAAATAATAGAAATATTGAAGAGAATTTTAATAGTTATTTAAGACGGTAAAAATTCATCTTTATTTTTGAAATTTTGACTAAAGATTCTATATAATTTTTGTATATCTTCAATATTTGAGCCACAATCAGCAAAAAACTGAAGATAAATTATAAAACTTCATATTTAACTTTAAATTCAAATTACAAAGAAAAAAAAGAGAGAAAAATTAAGAAGGACCTTTTTTGTAGAGAGTAAAATTTTTTATAAAAAAAATAAGATACAATTTTTCGTATTTGACCGAAAATTTTGAATTAAATAAATAAATTTTCATCATAAGTATTGCAGCAGTGCTCGGTACTTATAAATTTCTTCACCAAAAAAAAAAAAAATAAACCAAGAAAGAAATGTTCGCTGCGGATCCGCAAAAGGTATATCAAGTTTTATTTATGCATACACGTGCCTCGTGTCTTGGGAAATGTGCCGAGGCTGTTATGCTGTTATACGTACAACTCACAAGAACGCACAAGAAGAGTTTTTGCCGGTGTGAGCTCTGAGCTGCAACCTGCAACATGTAAAACATATATGTCTGTATATTATATAGTTACATTTTAAAGTGTACATATTTCATTGTGCCGTCATACATACATTCCATTACACGTTACATGCTTTGCTGTAGACTGTAGACTCATCGAGTCTACCTGTGACACATCCACACGGATATTAAACATTCACACTCAATGTGCAGGTCCAAGCATAGTTGTATAAATGTATAAATGCATCAGTCCGTACCAGAGTTCATAAAGTACATGTACATTCTGGTGTACTATATACAAACATGTGAATGTCATATCTGCAAAGAGGATATACGTCCGAAACATATCCGTATTTATTTTGCTATGCTTAAAATATTTTTGCTGCTGAAATGTACGAGTGGATCTGTCGTAGAAAGAAATAAGTGGGTGGATCCGCTTTTTTATAATCAAAATAATTAGTTGTTATGACTAATTTATTGGTATTTTTTATTCTCTTGAATATTTTATAATTTTTTTGAAGATGTTACAATCTTAAAAAAAATCTAAATAACTATTTAACAATTCTTTATAATTCAATATTGATAAAAAAAAAAATCAACTTTAATCCAATTAATTATTTTTAAAAACTAAATTATCTTGAATCGAGCAGATATATATTTTTAAACTATGAATTTTTTTTTAATATTTAAAAAAAATATATTTCTCAACACAAATTTTTTAAAATTAAATTTCTTGATAAAATAAGTATCAATTTATATTTTTAATAACTTGATTTGAATTAAAAGTAAGACTTATTTTGACCAATTCTTGATAAAATTTATTTTCAATTATTTTTAATTATCTAAATAATATTTATTATTAATTATTATTATAAATCCATCTTAAAGAAATTATTTTTAAAAAATTTGAAATTGTAATTTTTTCTAATTTCTGTACTGAAGAATAAAATTCTTCACTGGAGAGTAAATTTTTTTGGCTTAAGAAAATATTAAGAAAGATTGAAATTTTTTTTAATCAAGTCAAAGTTTTTTAAACCAAGAAAATTTCATCTTGCTCCAAAATAACTTTTTCATAATAATTTATTTATGACTACGATTATCATCCATGATTTATAAACAATAATGAAAATTATCAGGAACTTGGACTATAAAAAATAACTCAGTGTCAAATTTTTTTAAATGTTGCAACGTTTCGTTGTATTTCACAACTTCATCAGGCAAAATTTAAGGTTAACACTGTTGTATCTCAAAATAAGCTCTGAAAAATTTCATCGTTTTACAATATATAAATAAAGTTGAACAAGTGGTAACCATAATATTAAGAAAACTTAGTCAATTTCCA
>CAJNRD030001123.1:22470091-22517028 GCA_905319865.3 Cotesia congregata | reverse complement strand
TTTTATATATATATATATATATATATATATATATATATATATATATATATATATATATGTATATAAAATTGCAGAGGAGTGTGAGGCGTTGGAGTGTCGGCGATGACGAGGCGTCCGTGAAATAGGAGAAAGGGAATATAATGTATAGCAGCAAGCAGGGAATATTCTGGCGAGTACGAGTTGAATCGCAAATATATATGTATACCCCAGACCCTACACAAGTTCATGCAGCACACGCTGATATGATAATTCCTCGGTATATATAAGGTGTATCGTGGTGAGAGACCAGAAGGACAGAGATGAAGATGGAGATTGAGATTGAAGCGGTAGAGTTGAGCAGAACCAACACATACAAATAAATATATGTGTATTGTGTGGCTGATATCAGTGTGTAGATAGTACAGTAGTAGTCTTACTCCCTCGCGACACGACTTGGATGATTGAGCACCACTGACGCGGTAGTAACGGCGGTCTGGGACGGGGTCGGTGGAGAGACTGGCCATGGCGTGCCGCGATGCCGGGGATGATTAATGCGCTACCCCCGGCTGCCCTGACTGCCCGTTATACACGCGCTGAAACTCTCGCTATTCTGCTCTTGCTTCCCACTCTCTCCCCCCCCCCCCTGCAAAGCCTCGATGTATCTATCTATATAGATGTGTATTCTATGGTCTATATATACCGACATCTCACACCTCATTTCTATGCCTCTATTTTCTATACATCACACCCGAACAACATTCGCATCCTCATTATACAGCCGACAGCCGTCTGTATATGTAATATGTCACTGCAGATGGAATAAATAGGCTAAATAATTATTTATATTGTAATTTTAAATGTTTGTTTTTGTTTTTATCAATTAATTGCTGTCTAATAAACTAAAAAAAATTAATTTAAGAAAAAATTCAAAACAATAATTAAATTTTTTTTAATGGAAAAAAAATAGTTTGATCTTTTGTAAGATTTAAATAAGATAAAACATTTTAGAGTTTAAAGTCTTGATTGTACTGTAAAGAAAATGTTTGTAAGTAATTGCAAAATTTTTAGACTTGATTTTCGCCAAAGAAAAAAATTAATTATCAAAAATATAATGAGATTATTCTTGTTAATTATAATTTTTTGTAATTTGGACTCTAAAATGTCAATTGAACTTTTTTGACGTTAAGATGGCAAAATTTTTAAACTGAATTTAATCGAAGCAAGAACAAGTTAGTTAAAAAATTTTTCTTTTAAACTAAATTAATTTTTTTATTAGCGCGTTATTGAACGCGAAAAAGAAAAATGTAAAAATTACATTATAAATATAGTTATAAACGTCGCTTCTTATAAAAAAAACTAGAAAAATTGCAGTTTGAAATAACATTTTTGTAAATTTAAACTTTGAAAGTTAATTTTCAATGCAATATTTACATTTTACAATGTAATTTTTACAAAATCTGTAATAATTATACAATCTGAACTGTAATTTTTTCAGTTTTCTATACAGAGCGCCACGTTACATTATACACTGATGGAAGGATTTGTTTATAGTTAAAAATATTTAACAAATCATTTATTAGGGACCATTTTTTAGTCCTTAATAAATATTTCTTAGTATTTAAAAAGATTTATTAATATTTAATAAATGAATATCAGATTTATTAAATACAAAAAAATATTTTTTGGTACAAATAAATCCTTTTATCAGTGTATAATGTAATTTTTCTCTTTTTATTTTTTCCGTGTGCTGTTTAAAATAGTATTTTTTGACTAATACCTCAAATTAATAATTAAACTCTCGATTTCACTATTTGAATTGCTATTTATTCTCTTTTTTTTTTTTTACTATTCATCCCGTGTATGATTCTACATGTCATATTTATGCCCAAAAATAAAACCAGAGGGTTCAACCAAAACCGGCTTTGGCTTCGCGAGTCAATAATGTATGAACACGATGGAAATAGACAAATCCTTGGATCGAGAACGAAACCTAACGTATACTCCACAACAACAATAATAACCATGATAATGCTGTGCTACTAAAACCAGCGCCGTAGCGGTGTAATGCCCGAAATCTGAAGCATAATCCTGAAGCATACACGCATGGGACACGAAAAGGGAATCCTTTGGCAGCACATTTATATAACTAAGTCCCTTGCTCACCCCAGCTCACAGACATACAGACATAGAGACATCTATAGATAGCATAATAGTAGAGTGTACTATCAGCGTACTAAGCGCGGGTGCCCGCACGTGATCAAATCCACACCCACGCACCGAGTCTCGCGTAGATATATAATATATAGGCGATAGATAGCCGTAGGTGGAAAAAGGCCAGCATGTGTGCTGTCTGTAGAATGTAGAAGGCGGAATGTAGTGTGCAGTATGTCGTGGGTTGAGGAAGCTGCCAGACCCAGAGTAGAGCTTTATATACACGTATATGTGTTATGTATAGATATAGAGTAAAAGCGTCGAGGATTCACGTAGGGGTGGAGGGGCGAGACTGCGGGGTCGTCGGTGGCGGCGTAACGCGATAAACGGATTAACGGCAAGCTCGAACCTAACCCGAGTAGAGAGCAGAGTAGAGTTTGGCGTTCGCGCGCCTCCAGGATTATATATAGAGCTAGCTACACATACCGCATGTACGGTCGCTCGTGTAGTGTAAGGATGCGATGCTTTGGCTACATGCTACATGCTACGTGCTACGTGCTACGTGATATAGCTATACTATAGACACCAGGGTACATGTATGTGACCGAAGGAATGGGGAATAGAAGTGAATAGATGAGGGACGTCGGTGTCACATGGCATCGCACGTTACCCGACATCCTTCGTTGCACACTCTCAAGCCTTATGTATACATCTATCTATGTATGTATGCATCTACGGTACATAGATAACAGAACCTACTCTTTTTCCCTTCGGGAGAAACGCGCCTTCTGTCACCTTTTATTCCCACACTGACCCTGTCACGTATACTTTCCTCCTTCTGCACTCAGAAACTCACTTGTACTTTTTTTATTCTTCATTATTTATACTCCTGAATATTATTTCATTCACGAATAAGGTATTTCGGGTGTTTACTGATGGAAAAATTAACTTGATTCAAGAGTGGAAAGATTTTTAAACGAATAAATTATTTTGGAGATCTGGATGAGATTTAAAATTAAATAGAAAAATTTTTTGAGTGAGAAATTGCGATTAGTTTGAAGTAATTTTAATTATTTAAGAATTTTTGTCTTTGATTCAAGGCAAAAAAATTTTTTTAAATAATTTTTATTGTTTTAAAAATCTATTTTTAATTTATTAATAAGTCAATTATAAAATTAAATTGAATTGATAATTTTATTAAACATTTTTTGATGATGTTTATTTAAGGCATTAGTTAATAATTAATAATTAAAGAAATTTTATTATTAGTAAGAATTAATATTAAAAATATAAGATATAGTTTAAAAATAAATAGGATGATTTTAAAAACTTCAATGATTAATTGATAATAATAAATAAAAAAAAAAGCATTTTTACAATAATTGAATAAAAAATGTTATACACGCAGAAATGAGACAATTTTTTTGTATAATAATTGCAATAAATAATAAAAAAAATATCACATAATATACCTGTACTTAGATTTATAAAACTCGGCACGTAGTACGTGACTTTGGATGTAATCTGGGTAAAAAATAACGCGACTAGAATGTGAGCATCACGCGTACACCACCTCATGTGTGCGTGCTGCTCTTTATCGTCCTCTAATCTTATTTTTCATGTATTTATACACCTACACACCTTAGCATATCCACGGAATACATAAATATATAAGTATATAAGGCTGAAAGCTCCCCTCGGACATACTACTCCACACTCTGTTCTCTACTACTTATTCTTGTTCAAATATATGTCCTATCTGTATCCCCTATTCTTGCCGCACGCCATCCCCTGTCCGTCGCACTTATTCTCGTTACACCGTGATCGGTCGCGACTTGCGACATTTAAAAATTCACGAATCACTGAAGATAGTCAATAGACTAAGACACTTTATTTTTTATTCCCCTTATTTTTTATCTCAGTAATATACAGAGTCTTCAATCTGCGAATAATTACAAGAAAAGTCTCTTCTACAATATTTAAAAAATTTCTAATTAGTTTACTGAAAATAGTCAAAATATTTGCGAATATAAGTGCGAAGAAAAATTTTTATTGCTTTAGCTGAAAAATAAAATTATTTAAAATTTCCAACATAATAATTTTTCAAAAGACATTTTTTCTTAGTAACTATTATTGATAATAATAATAATAATAATAATAATAATTTATTAGCTAGCTCTTTAACATATTACTCTGTGTGATGTATTTTGACATGACAAGTATAGAGACTGATCGGCAGACGAAACTGACACCCAAGAGTGTACACTCGGCAGTCAGCCAACCAAGTCAAGTATAACTCACCGAGTTTCAATTTTAAATTACCACCACCAGGTCATTATCACTATTTATGATTATTTGATAATTAGTATAAGTATAGTTGACAAATCCGCTCAACATATATTCCCGACCGACTGCGATTGACATTTAAAACTTTTAGCTATTTTTTGACAACTATCGCTCCGGCTAAACTTTAATAAATGTCAAATCTATTGCGATCCAATGACACAGTTTAATTGATGTATGATACGGTAGAATACATAGATATCAGTGGTGATAATCAGATATTATAAAAAATTTTAGATTAAGAGTGATAAATAAAAATAGAAGGAAGATGAGAGCGGAATTTAAGGGAAGTGTATGGCTAAGGCTAAAGAATAAAAAATAAATGAATTTTCGAGATGTATAAATATACACGGAGGAAATAATTAGGGAGTCGGCTGTTCCAAGAGAACTGGGATCAAAGCTGATCCGACTCATTACATACTGGCAGAAATATTATGAACGGTGAATTGGAAGAGCGGATAGGAGTCGAGGCAGAGGTGTCGGCGGGAATCCCATCTTATATCTTGTATTTTATCTCCTGAGCGCATCTTTGCGTTTACACTTACTGGTATTGAATAAAATACAAAGCTAAATTGCTGAGAGAATAAACCTCGCTTTGGCTTTCACTGCTCATAAAAGAGCTGCTAAATAGCTCGGAGATATTTTTAAAAAATCATCAAAACTGTCCGACAGCGCTATTTAATCAATATCTCCTCGGACCAATAGACAGTTATTGACAAAATAGCTGCGGTTTAATCTTCCCCTGAAAACATATCACGTATTTAAATAATTCGAATTTTCGAGCTAAAAAATCATTATTAGATTTTGTATTTATTTTTTAACGAACGCGAAACATTAGCTGAAAAAAAAAGTAAAATTTATTGACAATTGATAGACAATTTTAAATAATCTTCAAAATATACTTTTAATAATTAGTAATTGAAAAGTCAAATTTAACAAATAAAATTAATTTTTTAAGTGAATTTATATCTAAATATTTTTATGAAAATATAAACAATTTAAAAAAATAATAATACAATTATGAAGTTTTTTTTTAATAAATAAAAATAGTAACACTTTGAATTAGTTAATTTTTTAGTAATTGAAAAATGAAATTGAACAAAAAAAAAATTATTTTTTTTACTAATTTTTAAATGAATTTAGATCTGAATATTTTTGTCAAAAAATAAACAATTAAAAAAAAAAATAATAATACAATACTGAAATTTTTTTTTAATAAGTGAAAATAGTTACACTTTGAATTAGTAATTTTTTTACTAATTAAAAAGTGAAATTTAAGTCAAAATAAAAACAAGTAAAAAAAATACAATTGTAAAAATAAAAATTAAAGATTAAGCAAATTCCAACTGGTCTTGATTCAGACGGACATCGTAGTATTGAGCTGAGTGTGGGCACTCGAATTCAGCCGCTCGTTACACTCAACAAGATCTGCCAGTCGGAGGGTCGCCACACGCACGGTTCGACCTAATAGCCACCCAGGCGACCAAAAAGACAATAATAACAACAGCAACTGAATCTAAAAAGTAAAAAAAAAAAAAAAAAAAAAAAAAAAAAATAAGAGTAATCTCGAGACAGTGGTGTGTAGTCTGTTCAAACGGAGCGCCGGCGGGGTATCTCCACCAGCAGACTTGATACGCAATACAAAGCACCACCCACACATGTAGAAAACATAAAACACATACATGCCTCATCCCAATATCTCATTGTATAAAATATACGGCTGAGTAGAGTGTACGTGTGGGAAATGGTAGTTGCAAAGCTGAGCAGTGTCGCTCTATATATTATATCCATGTAGGTAGGTGTAGTGTGTCGGCCAAAGAAGAGAGGAGATATGTGATATGTGATAGATGCATTGGTTGATAGGATGCGCAACTGAGTACGGAGATGAAATACAAAACAAGAGGATAAAGACAGCTTGATGGAACACAAAGAGAAGAAGAGAGTAGAAATTTAGTACGCGACTACATATCCTAGTAGTGTAGCATTATATATACAGCTCTGTACTACTCTGTACTACTCGTTTGCGTTAGCGTGTATATATATGGCTCTACTCTGCACAATACAGTTGGCTTGGCTCGGTTGTACAGTTTTTCCCCATACCATCCTGGTGCCATCCAGCATGCCAGTGAAATGCCGACAAAGACAGCTACAGAAACGGAGAAAGAGTGATATGAAGTGAAGCACACTTGGCCGCGCGCGTGCCGACAGGCGCGACACTCGCCATCCTCACCCTCACCCGTCGCCGCCGCGATACGCCTTTCATCTCTCCGCCTCCCATCCCACTTGCCGCACTAAACGCTATCCTACACACACATAAATTTATATATTTATATGCCCAAGACACCGTTATATCTATCTAGACTCACATGCTGAGACATTTGCACAACAATACGACTACAGCCAACAACCTACCAACCTACCGACTATCAATAGAAATATATAGCTGTATTTATATATTTGAACAGCCAACACTTGGTTCGACTCGTAGACTATTCACATGACGTTACTCCGCTGCTGTCTTGGTCTTATTGTCCTCGTCTTAGCTTGTCATCTCCATTTTAGTCTTCTCTTCTTATTTTGGGCATGTAAGTAATAAGGGCTAGGGGATGGATTAGTAATAATAAGTTTTTATGTTAATCAAAGTTGTTGTTTAAGTATAGCTTCTTTATAATGTTTAGAAAAAATACTTAATATTCTTGACAGAAGAATATTATTTAAAATTGACTATTGTTTCGTCTGAAGAATTCTTTTCTCAATTCAAGTCAAGCTATTTCTTTATTTGCTTGTAATAATAGCAACAGATATTGATATTCTTCTGTAGAATTTTTTCATTTTAAAAAATTCTAGAGTCAAGACATATTTTTTATTTTTCTGAATTTATAATTAAAAATTTATATTTACTATTTAAGATCAATATTAATTAATCTAAGACAAAAATAATTAATTTTTTAAGTATTCTAAATTATGAAAATTAAGTTAGCCGACATCTGCAAATTTTTATAATTTTTTTATTGAGAAAATTATTACAAAAAAAATTTTTTTAAATTCCATTTTTGTAAAAAACTTTAAATGCAATTTTTATAAAATATATTTTTAATCCAATTTAATAAATAAAAACTAGAAAAGTCGGCTAACTTTAGTATTATTGCTAAATTTCTAATTAAAAAAAAAAAAAAAAAAAAAAAAAAAAAACAATTATTTAAAACCCACAAAAAAATTTCTTCCCCGGATCTCAATTCTTTTCTTCTGCATCCACGAGTTTAGTTCAACGTCTGACATTAACCGATAAGATATCAGCATACATATATTATGTATTATATGTGTTGGGTGTAAATATGTCGATATCTGGAGTAGTGACCAGAGCTGCGTCGGTGGATACAGTCTAGCGTACCGTGAAGAGTAGAGACTGTAATACAGTATTACACATCAGACATATATACAGAGGGTGAAGATATACAGCCATAATGTATACCTACACACTCTCAGAAGCACAAGTGTATACATAGGTAGTAGCTCGGGTTTGCGAGATTGCCTGAGAGCAGAGTAGAGGCTGGGAGGTAGAGCAGAGTAGCAGAGTAGCCACAGGCAAGGGCACACGTCAACATGAACGTGAGCATTCTCCATCACGGTTGCTCGCAATAATTTCTCCTCTTTCTCTTTATCTTTCTCCAGAGAGCAGAGTCAACTCTTCTATCTGGCTCCTCTGGCTCCTCACTCCGGGTTTGCCTCCTCATCCTCCTCCGCAATCCGCAACTCACTCCACTAAAACTCCATGGCATACTCTCTACTGTGTGTCCGTGGTGCTTGAAACGGCACTACACTCTAGTAGCATACAGTAGTAGAGTGCGCCGGCTCCTCTGGCCCCTTCTCCACCGATCCAACCAAGATCCGGTCTCGCTCTGGAACCCGGAATACTAATATCAGTGCTTCTCTGTCGTTCACACTTGTCTATATCCAATATATTGTTACTCACTTGCTCTTTCGACTCTGCTGGTGGTTCTGGCGATACGCTGCTTCGCTTCGTCCATTTCATCCTATACATGTATTATCATTATTATTATTATTATTATTATTATTATTATTATTATATATAGGTATATATTTATACAGAGTATCCCACCACTTTTCTCTGGTCTGTTCTCTGTTCTCTCTTAAGCGGCGCGCACCGCGCTCTTCCACCCCCGTTTAACATTGTCAGAGACAGCCCGCTGCTGCAAGCCGCCTGCTGCCTCGCAGTTCGTCATTGGTCTTCTTACCAGTTGGATATCACACCGCATTACAAAACATATAATACCTAAAAATAAAATACAAAATTATTTTAAAATAAAAACAGTGTGTGATTTTACTAAAAAAAAATTTTACAATTTTTAATTGACAAAAACTTAATTTCTTCTTAAAGAAAAAATATTTTTGTTTACATTCAGACTGCTTAACGTTTATAAAATTAATTTATTTAAAGAAAAAAAAAGTGTTTGAAAATTGACAGTGCTTTAATGAGTGAAGATGACAAACAAAGTCAGGTGGTACTTACTGTTATGATTTATCATAAATTAAATGAGTGCGTGATTTAATCAGGTGACTGTTACTGTAACCAGTAGATTTATTCAGAGTGACGGCAAGTGGTCGTAAGACACGTGCATATAAACCACGTGTACTGGTGGCGCATTACCTTTTTACGGTTCCCATCAGACTGGATTTAAATATTGAATAAAAAATTTATTTTTAAAATGTGGATTATGTCAGAGACAAAGTTTTGAAAAAAAAAAAAAAAAAAAACGGTAATTATTATTTAATTATAAAGATTATTATTGTTGTTGTTGTTGTTGTTGTTGTTGTTGTTGTTGTGAATAAGTAATTACTGGTACTTGCAATTATAGTGGGAAGAATTTTTATAAAAGATTATACTTTCGGTGTGACGCGATGCTCAGTGCCTCGTTAGCAAAAGCGACCACAAAAACAGTGAAAACGTGTTTCTCAGTGAGCCCAAGGTCCGCGAGGACCTGCTAAAATGACTGCGCGTCTACACTCTCTCAGGCACCAGGACAAAAAATCTTTGGGGAGCGGACATAGACAGCAACAGCAACAGCAACAACAACAACCGCAGCAGCAAGTCGCGCCTCAAGCACCGAGTCCGGTTCCAAGTCCGAGTCTCAGTCCCAGCCCCAATCCAAAACACTCTGACGGACGTCGTGTAAGTATTTTTTTTTTTTATTATTATTATTATTATTATTATTATTATTGTTATTTTATTTTGTTTGGATTGCTGAAAATAAATTATACTTAGGTCTGTTAATAACTAGATACTTACTGGCATATGACACAGATATAACAGCCCCGCGTCCTCTGTATTTACTATTCTTCCCCTCGTAATCAAAAGTAGGCGTGTAATAGCTTCTATATATATTTATAATGTGGATATACATTACTTGTTAAAGAGTTTTTCATCAAAAGGAACTTTTATTGTTTATAAAACTTTTCTTCCTAAAAAATTGAAAAAAAATTATTAAATATTTAAAATGGTATTTAAAATAATTTTTAATATAAATTATACTTATTAATTATTAAAAAATTAATGACAATAAAGTTAGCAGTCACTTGACTATTTTTTAATTTTTTTCTAACAAATAAATTTGTTCTAAAAAATTGAATTTTTAATTTTTAAAATAATTAAATATCTGCTAAATTAATTTTCATAAAAAATTATTAAAAAAAAAATTTTTTTTAATTAATTTTGAAAAATAAAATATTTTTAGCAATGTTCAAATAAAAATAAACAATTGTTTAAAATTGTAATAATAAATTTTAAAATTTTTTAGGCAAACAAACCACTGATGGAGAAGCGAAGACGTGCGAGAATAAATCAGTCACTTGCCGCGCTGAAGGCACTGATACTCGACAGCGCGCGGCTTGAGAACACGAAGCACAGCAAACTTGAGAAAGCAGACATACTGGAATTGACAGTGAGGCATCTCCAGAGACAGAGAACTTTGGCGCAGCCGGGATTGTCGAGATACAAGGCCGGCTACCAGGATTGTTCACGTGAGGTAAATAGATTGATCTATTTATGCAGACATATTCACCATATCGAGGGTAATTTATTACCCCCGATAAACATGATTTATTGTAACAATTACCGGAGCAATAATTACGTGTAACTAAAGGTTAATTTGAATGCACACAGGTGGGTCGTTATCTGGACGCTCCTGACATAATAACCGGCAACACAACGCCGATGGACCCAGCAGTGAAGCAGCGACTGCTGCGTCACCTGGACAGTTGTGTCTCCGAACTAGACCTGGACCTTGGCTCCCGACCGGACAGCGGTCTCGGAAGCAGTCCGGGCAGCGTGACAGACCGCGTAACAGGTGCTGCGAGTCCCACCGGGCTTGACCACCATCACCACGGGCACCCTGTCGGAACAGCAGCTCCTCACTGCAGCAACCCCGGCACAGCGGTGTTCAACGCCAGTCTGATAAAGACCGAGATGGCGGACATAATGGAGACCCCGACGCCGATGGCCAGGCCAGACAGCAGCACCGCCGGGGACGAGAACAACAACAGTCGCCCGACCTCGGCGTTCAGCCAGGTCCCGGCTCTGGATCACCAGCATCCTCCGACCGGGATTCCGGTGGTTGACCAGGCCTCGACGTCTGGCCAGAACCCCAACATGCTCTCAGTGGTCCAGGTCATACCCTCCCGGCTGCCCGATGGCCAGGTAGTCTTCCTGCTGCCCAGTCATTATGTCCAATTGGCAGCTGCTGCCGCTGCCAATGGCATCAGCATTGGTCCCAATCCTCCGACGGCCATCTGGGCAGCCACCAATATGTCTCTCCTGAAGGCCACTGACAAGCTGGCCAAGCGGCCTCATCAAGATATGCCCCCCCAAGATTGGAGCTCCGATGGACCCAAGCCGATAAAAAGCCCCCGGATTGAGCAGCCAGAGCAGCCGCTTGACTTCACCACCACTTCCAAGAAGATCAACGGCTATAAACCTCCACTGGACAGCAATGTGATCAACGACATTGATGTCAGTCATCTTCAGGTTATGGATGACCAACACACCTCTAGTCATACCGATCCTGATTGCAATGACGAAATGGTGACCATAATCTCTCCGGAATCGACCTCGACTATTTCGCAGCCGGTTAAGGATGAAGAGGGAATGTGGAGGCCCTGGTAAATAATCTATAACCGAGTTTCAATTGTAATTTATAATAATAAAACTCACGATAATTATTGCGAGAGGAGATTTAATTAATATGATTGATTGGATGTGATGGGCGATTATTAATATCCTGCAATATCAGGATTCTTTTTGTCAATGTATATTATGTATATCTATTTAAATATTATTATTATTATATAATATAATCTACATCTATACGCATAAATATAAGTGTATGTATGCATAGTTTATAGAGAGCAGAGAATTTAATTGCCTACACAGAGCGTCGTATTGTATATATGATATATCAAATTGACACTAAAAGTATTTATCTGGAGAATAGATTTATTTTGACGTTATCTAGTTATTATGTATAAAAATCAGTGAGCATGTCCACCCTGTACGGGAACCAAGATACAGAAAGAGTATTATTATTAGTTATTATTATTATTATTATTATTATTATTATTATTATTATTATTATTATTATTATGTATATCTATTATAAAAGTTATAACTGTCCTATAAATATTCTTAAATATATTATAGTAAAATGTGAGAAACAGATTAAATTACTTAATCCTTATAAATGTGTAAGATTATTAACATTTAAGACGACACCGTTGCAATTTATTATTAAAAATGTAATATTTAAAACAGATAACTCCATATTCGATGTATATTAAGTTACAGAGTCAATATAATAAGATAAATATTATGTTATTTGTTAATCTAATAATTATTATTGTTTATTTATTTTTATCCGCAACACCCTAGTAGATAATTTTTATTTACTGAAGAATATATTTTTTTGTCTAATTTGTTAAACGTTTTATGAATAAGCTTATTTAATTGAATTAAACTAGCAACCTTGCAGTCACTAAGTGACTGCCGTGATTTGTGAACGATAAATAAATAAAATTTTGCTTTATTAAATAATGACTTTTGTTAAATTGCATTGTACTTTCTTAAATATTGACATTTCTAAAGATATAAGCTCACTCCGATGTTACACTCATCAAGAGCTTTCATTTGAGTACCCACATGCATTTTCGATATATTTTTCATATATACATATATATATATATATAATATATATAAATATATGAAAAATTGATGTGGATACTCAAATGAAAGGTCTCAATGAGTGTAACATCGGGATGAGCTTATATCTTTAAAAATGTCAATAGTTCACAAAATACAAGGTCATTTCTTAATATTAAATAAATAAAATATTTTAAAAAATGAAGAAATAAATATTCGTCAGAAAAAAGAGCGCACGCTTATAAAATATCAATAAATTTATAAAAAATTTGTCATTATTTTTTAAATAGCGGGTAATTATGTTAAAGAAATATTTTAATCAAAATATTGAATAATATGTATATGTAAAATGTATATAAAAGTAACAAAATAATTTAAAGCGAGGAGCAATTTGTTGGCACTCTCATCTCACCTGCTATAATTGAAGAGGCAAATTGTAGATCCCTAAGGCTCGTCGGCAAACATGCCCCAAGTCTCTGTGATCTTTAACGCTAATCAGACGCGCACCCTAGGACAATTATCTCACTCCGCTTTCATCCGTCTACTGAGTATCTTCACGGCAATAATGCAGGTGCAGCCAATCGAGGTAGACGGGTATCAAGCTACTATTTTCTTCCACCTCCTCTATCTCGGTCCAGTCTTTGCTAAACAGATTCTCGTTATATTTTTATCCCCTTTTTAAATAATCTTGGACTAACAAGTCTCTAACTTTTTCTCATCCACTTTAAATATACATGTATATCTTCTAAGGGAAGATTATCGCCGAAGGATTTAATTTATATCCACCAGAGATACAAAAATTAATTACAAGGTAATAAGCAATTTGTTTTAATAACTCTATAAAATATATAACAAATACATCTATTAAAATTTCTTTTTATTTTATTTTTTAATTTGATAAGTTTTAAGCATAAAAATTACGCATGTATACATAATTGTTTATATTTGCTCGATAAATTTATTTTTCTTCATTTTATTTATTATAAATACTTTTTTTTAATAAGTAAAATGATATTAAATATATGATATATGATATATATTTATTTATATTATATATATGTATATCAATATGGTTGTGCATTCAGGCATTTGTCTGTTACAAAATGTATTTTTACTTATATATTTGTTTTTACTTGTCAGCATGACAATTACTTACTAGTGTTTAATCCTTATTAATTGATAATTATTGTATTGTTATTATTTATTATTCATTATTATTATTATAATTATTAATTATCGTTAAACTAATATCGAAATAAATTTTTAGACATTTTAGACTGTAAACACTACAGTAATTTCAAGATTATTATTATCTTGCTATATTGATAAAACTCTTTTTGATATTTCTTCTTCTTAAAGTTTTTTGTACCAGAAGAGATAGTACTCTCCTTGGCTTATTTCAAGATCATCCACACCTAATTAAAACAAAATAAACACTATTAATATTTATAATGAAAATTAATTTAGCATATATTAAATAATTTTTAAAATTTTATAGCAAATAAATTATGGCAAAAAAAAATTGACATGTAGAAATTTAAAAAAATAAAAAATGCAATTTTTTTTAAATAATTTTTTGGAACAAATTTTTTTGATAAATAAAATTAAAAAATTGTTAAACGACTGCTAACTTTAATGTCATATATTTATAAAAATATTTTTAAATAATTGATAATTTTTTTTTTAATGAAATAATTTTAGAAAATTATTTTTTAAAAATTGCATTTATAATTTAAAAAATTTTTTAAAGGTTAAACTTTTTTTTTTATCAAATTAATTTAGCAGATATTTAATAATTTTTGTAACAAATAATTTATGTTAAAAAAAATTGACAAGAAGAAATTAAAAAAACAATTTTTGGAGTTTATTTTAAATTTCTTCATAAAAATTTCTAATTAAATTTATTATTTTTGGAGAAAATAAAGAAAGTTAAAACAAATATTTGTTTAATTTAAAATTTTGTTATATTAAAGAAGATGATAGTAAAAAATAAAAATGAAATGAGAAAACTTATCATCTCATCAATCGGAGCGGTGATATTTGAAACTCGGGAAGCTAAGTACTAAGTATAGTATAATAGATGATAATAATTAAAGTAATACCTCCAGGAGCGACGAGTTGATTACCCGGCGGAGAAGATAAGTCCGGCGGGGATGTGAGTCTGTAAAGTAGCCAATAATGATATGACATGGGTTCCTCTTTATAGCCCGCAAGAGTATGAACATAATGGCCGTTAGGCCACTCAGACGCTGAAAATTGAAAATGAGGAGACATCTCGGCAGCAAGTAACATAACTCCGTAAAATGTTTCGTTTTTAGGAGCTGTTACTGTCAAATGATAAGTTTCATTAGTTCCGACCCACAGGGTGTACGAAATATTAACCAGCTGATGAGGAGTTGTCTGGGTGGATACTTTTGACCCGGTCGATTCATAAGCGCTCGTATTTGTCTCGGCATTTACGGCTGTGCTTGATGATATGAAATTGTCGTTGAAGTTATCTGTCAAACGGTAAGATCATTAATTTATAAATTATTAAATGCTAATGTCAATTGTCAATTTTATTTAATTTTGATAACAAATCAATTTTAATTTTTTTTTATAATAATTTAATTGTTATAAAATTATAAAATAATTTTTAATATCTGTTAAATTCATTAATGACATATAAATTAGCAGACACTCTAAAATTTGATGAATTTTACTTGTAAAAAATAAAGTAGGTCTAGAAAATAATTTATAAAAAATTGCACTCATAATTTTTTAGAGCTTCTAAAGATGGAATTTTTAAAATAAATTTTTCTTGCTACAATTTATTACTTAAAAAATTTGTAATAATTAAAAATAAATTTACTTACTGTTAGGAACTAGACCAGGAAGTGTATTGTTGCTTAGCAGGCAGTTTAAGCTTCTAATATTAATAAGACTCTTGGGAATAATTCCAAGAATGACTTGGGCAGTTAAATAAACATCTTGATCAAAAGAACCGTCAGGCTGCTGACGTGACATCAGCCATGACAATGCTGCTGATCTGTTCCAATTGTCTGCGGGTTCGTTTTCCACTTGTTTGAGCGCCTGCATTGCCAGAGCGGTCGTCCGTAAATCACCAAAGCTTCCGTCCAGTCTCTGACGTTTTGTTAAACTCATCGCTGGCTTCCGCACAAAGTGACCAAGATTCCGGTGTCTGTGGTCCTGGATAATACATCTTAACGCCAGAACTACCATTGCGATTGTATCTGCAATTAAAATACTCGCTGTAATCCTTCATTCTTTAATTAAAATACCACTTCAATGGATTCCTGACCTAAAAACTTTTTTTAATCTCATTTGAATTACAACTTTTTTAACTGTGAGTGTTAACTTTATTTTTTAACTTTTGATTAAAAAAAAAAAAAAAAAAAATTTTTCAGATCCTCGATTAAATATTAAATTTAAATTGAAATAAGATTTGTATTGATATCTGGGGAATTAAACAGAGTTCAAGTGATGCTTCTGATATTGGTCTGTGCCAAAATTCACCCACTCAAGTGTTTTCTACAATATAATACATATTTTTACAGCTGTAAGTACTATTCACGTAATTTATATTCAATATTATATTCCTAAAAATTTTTTATTTATTTATTTATTATTATTTAAATAAATAAATATTATATTACTAAAAATTTTTATTTATTTAGGCAATATAAATTAAAGAATATAAAAAATTAATTAATCAAAATTTAATTAGAGAAAAACGAGAAAAAAAACTTTATAAAGTTATAAAAAAATTTTTTAAATTTTCTTTTTATATAAAAAAAATAAAAAAGAAGAAATTAATTATTAAAAATTATGGAGAAAAATTAAGACAATTTTAATTAGTAAATTAAAAAAAAAAAAAAAAAACTCTTACCAATATTATGATACTGAACAGCATTGGTAATATCTAAAAGTCTTCCAATCTGTCGTTTCCTAATATGAGCTTGAGCACTGCAGGCAGCTAAAGTAGTCAATGCAAAATCATAATCTACAGGCGGTGCGTGATGTTGAAGCGTCCCTATTAAATCATGACCGTGGAATTGTCGAGGATCCATACACAGAGCATTCAAAGCAAGAGTATAACGAGCTAGACTTGTTTCTGAAAATCCTACTTCTCTATGCCTGGACAGTAAATTCAAATTATCAGTAAGTATATTAATATTATATAATAATATTAAAACAATAGATAATACCTCCAGAGCAAGATGACAATCTCCAATTCCAACTGCTTGTTACTGAGTTGTAGCTCGACAGACACAGATAAGGGATTATTGTCAGTACGAGACAAGTTTGCTAACCTGAGAGCCAGAAGGACCCAGTGGGTGTTGTTGAACCACCCAGCGTCTTGATCTCTTTGGTACCAGAGCCACATGGTGGCACGCGATACCATCGACTCAACCTCCGCCTCCGTAGGACGTGACTCCACGTTGCTTCCTAATCAATCAATCGATTTTATTAAGGATAATGTCTCTGTTAAGGTAACGTTTTATTTATTTTTACCCATTCGGATTATAAGTTTACCTTGGCAACAAGCGAAGACAGACGCCAACACGATCAGCACAACAGCTCCCATGCTTGCTCTTCTCCACATTATTTATCTTTACAAAAAAAAAATAATTTAATTACTAATTAGTGTTTTTATTACTCAACATCGTTTTTATTGTCTTTGTTATTTCAAATAGTAGACTGTTGTTAAGGAAGTACAGACAAGATCGATATTACCCCGCGATGTCTGGCAAGCCCTTCTTGACTTTCATCCCCTATGGCTTGTTATTTCCAAGAATCTCTTGCACTAATTAATTATTTAGTCCCTCAACTTCTTCAGTTGTCAGATTTTTTTTTTTTTTTTTTCTATTTTTTTAACATTTAAAATTTTACTAAATAATTTTTAATTAAAAGAATTAATTTATTTTTTTGAAGTAAAAAATTTTTTTAATTTTACAAATAATAAATTTTTTTTATAATTTTTAATTTATAAATAAAAATTGAGTTAATATAAATATAAATATATTTTGTACTTACGTTTAAACACAAGTACTTGATAATATTTAACTAAAAAGTACTCGAAAAATGAAATCAATAAGGGCTGAGGTAAAAACGATGTAACTGGATAATTATAATATAATAATAACAATAATAACTTTATTTACTATTTTAAACCTTAGAGAGTAAATATTTAATAAAAACGGGTAAAACAAAGGTAAGTGTGGGGAGGCCTGTTGTTGAGTGACGATGACGACCGCGAGGACCACACAGTGGTGAAAAAAAAGGGTGATAAGCGTCGCGTCGTCACGTCGCGGTCTTTCGCGATACACGTTGCGCCTGCTTGGTGAATGCGCAATGCAGACTAAGTTAACTAGTGAAATTCAGAGCAGTTCTGAGCTGGCTATGATATCACCAACGGGGGTTCGAAGACCTTCTCCAACTTCCCCGCCTTCAACTCGCGTTTTAAACTTCAACCCTCATACTCATGCTCGCCACCCAACTCATCTCTCTAATGTATTCATAAATCATCTATCTCTTTTTTTAGTTTACCTAGTGTAATTTCGCCCGTCTCCGACATTTCCTCTCGGTATTACTCACTTTTATTTTTTAATATACTTCTGAGTAGAAAAAAAAATTCATTCCACGTTTCAATGGTCGTTATTTATTATTTTTTCCATTTTTAATTAAATATCTGATTATATAAAATCTAATAATTCTTATACAAAAAATATTTAAACTAAAAATTCTCAGAGATATTTTCAATAATTATTATAAATTATAAATACTTAATCATTTATTTATATTTAAAAAAACATTTTTAATCGACTGAGCAAGAGGATTTGCGTGATAAAATAAAATAGTTGTCAATTTTGTATCTAAAAATTTATCGAAATTGTTTCAGTGATTAAAAGTAATACTACGAAGGATGTAACTTGATATTTTGAGAATTAGGATCTAGTTTTTTGGGACTTAAGCTTATTTCTTGTTGTTCTTGGCGTCTGTGACGCATTATCGTCGACAGTGCACCGTTGAAACTCGCGGTCTTCTTTTTAGCGCTGCCTTTGGGAGTTGCTTCGCCCACTCTTCTTACAGGTAGTCGTGGAGAAGACATCTCGTCCATAAAATCAAAGTTATCTTTCTCTTCAATCCTTTAAATAATTTATTAATTTAAAATTTCACCAATAATATAATATTATGACATTAAAATTAAGAGACAGCTGTCTGTATAAGTTTAAATTTATTGTTACTAAATAATTAAATTTTCTTACTTGTAATCTGACATTTCGTGGTCAGGTTGATGACTACTGAGAGGTATTGGTGACGGTCCTCTCCTGCCGGGGCATTTCCACTCTAATTCTAGACACTGTTTATTGCACTCCATTTTATTTATCATATTTAACAAGCTTTCTGGTTTAAGATACCAGTCATCCTGTAAAATAAATAAAATTAGTTTATAAATAAATATAAATTAATTATAACAAGTGTCAAAAAATAAAGCAGAAAAAAATTAATTTAAAAATACCTTTGAAATAACGTCGTATTTTTCTTCATCGGAGCAATCAACGTACCAATCTTCTTCATTTAGCTCCATATTTACTTGTTTGTTATATGATTGATAAATAAGATTATTAGTGTCAAAACAATTTTTTTGCAGGGTTGTTGTTTTTAACTTAACCTGCAACATCACAACATCTCCGACTAGTGCTGCCCTCATCATCTCATAATTTATAAACAAGTAGCGTTTAAATGGAGATTGAGATTTATCGTTACTTTTGCACGATATAAAAATTGATCGCTGCTAATAAATATCATTTTTAGTCGATGTAAATTTTAAAATGATCTTATTAGTCAGATTAAAATTTATGAAGTTAAAAAATTATATTTTTAAAATATTACAGTAAAGTTTAACTTTTACAACTGATGTAATTAATTATTTTTGACATCAGTTTATAGTGAAATTTTTGAAGAAAAAGTTCAAATTAATAAAAAAAAAAAAAAATGGCGTCTATGGTGAAGAAGAAAATTATAAAAAGGTTTGTACTTTTTTATATCAATTATGAAAATTAAATCAGTTGACATGTGACAATTTTTTTTTTATTAAAAAAAAAAAAAATTTGACATGTAGAAAATTTGAAAAATTCTAAGTGAATTTTACTGTAATAAATAAAATATAGAAAAAAAAAAAATTGATATATAATTTTTGTAAAACTAGGATATCAGTAAAGTTGTCAAACAGCAACTATTAAATATATGTGATAAATGATAGCATATATAGAACTTTAAATAATGTAAACAAATACTTGAATGCATATAAAATAATAAGTGAAAATCGATTAAACAATTGCGGGGTTTGAGTAAACATAACAAGTTATTTTCGAGGATAACAATCAACTGTACTTGGTTTATAAATTTTTTCTTCGCTCTTGCAGAACTGGACATTGTCAACAATAATTACCACCGAGTGTCAAACTGACACGAACAAATAGACAGATATCTAGATGATGATGGCCATTCGATAAAAGTACCTTTCATACTGATTTCTGCGCACTCGATCGTCGTTCTTCTTCAGCTATGGCCAGGATTATCACCAACCTTAACACTAATTAAATAAAAATATTTAACAATGAGTAATTACTTAAATCAGTAAAAAATGAACAAAGTAACAAAGTCAGATCTTTATCAAGGATTATTTCCGATTTATCATCTAAGTAAAGTGCTGGGTTTATTACCAGTGCGGTTTGTTCGTCAGCGAAGTGATCGTTACCTCGGAAGCATTTATATAATTGATATCGTGTACGGGTGAGTAAACAAATTTAGTTTGTTATGAATGAATTATAAATAAATATTTAATTATTTGAGTACGAGAAGCGTTTGCTTGCTCGTATTTTTTTCAGTCGCCGAAGCATGGGGTCTCTGGCGAGATCTCAGAGACGGCTGGGAAAACAGTACCAGGTTGAAACATCAAACAGCGTTGAATATTACTATTGGTGACGTTACTGCTGTTGCTCTATTAGCAGCCGCTGGAGTTATTGGTGCTCCTTTTAGATGGAGACATATTCGTGAAATGATGGCCCGGCTTATTCATGCACGTAAATTAATATTACAATAATCTATATTATTAAGAGAATAAGAAAAATTTTTAGTGAAATTTAGTGTCATTACAATTTATTATGATAATAGGAACTTAGGCTGCATTAAAAAATTCTCTATCTCTAGATACATAATTAAGAAATGACCTTGTATCTTGAGAACTATTGACATTTTTAAAGATATATAAGCTCATTCCGACATTACACTCATCGAGACCTTTCATTTGAGTACCCACATCAATTTTTCATATATTTTATATATTTATATATATTATATACATGTATATATGAAAAATATATAAAAAATGCATGTGGGTACTCTAAATGAAAGCTCTTGATGAGTGTAATGTAACATCGGGATGAGCTTATATCTTTAAAAATGTCAATATTTAAAAAAGTACAGTGTAATTTAACAAAATTCATTATTTAATGAAGGAAAATTTTATTTATTTATAGTTTACAAGTCACGGCAGTCATATAATGACTGCGAGGTTGCTATTAAAATAATTTATTATTATTTAAAAATTTAAATTGCAGGCGGACGAACGTCTCGGCTATATAACTCCCAAAAAAACTCAAAGATTCGCTATTATTTTATCCATATCTACGATCGTATTTTTAATAATCTTAGCGTCGCTTGACATATATTCGTGGGACCTTCAGACTAAAATGAAGCGAAAAATGCCAGACAAAGGACCGATAAATTACTCCCCGCTTTATTTTTTCTATTTGCAAGCATTATTTACAGAGATCCAATATACAATAGCGACTTACAATTTATGCGAACGTTTTATAAGACTCAATAAAAATCTGGAAAATTTACTCAAGAACAGCAAGACCTATTTGCGGAGAGATAATGACCTTGTGAGCGAGGATAAATTTCCAATGACTATCCTCAAGTCGGAAGCTAGTGGTGGAAGCAATAAACATGACCGAAGACTCTTCAGGACTCCTAAAATATCCGGATGGACAGCTGAAGAACGCGGTGAACAATTACTATTGTTATTTACTATTGTTAATTTAAATATTTATTGTTTTGTTATTTTTAGAGTCTCGAGACGTGATGGACACGGTGATACAGCTGATTACTATTCACGCGTCGCTGTGCGATGTAAATAAACTGATAAACAAAGCTTTTGGGTTCCCGATGTTAATTGTTGCGCTGACGGCGCTTTTTCACTTGATAATAACGCCGTATTTTCTTCTGATGGAGGCCAGCAGCGACAGAGAGACCTTTTTTATAATAGTCCAATGCTTGTGGTGTATTCTTCATGTCTATCGGGTAGTTGTTGTCGTTCAGCCGTGCTATGCAACGACTAATGAGTCTCAAAAAACTGCTGTACTCACAAGCCAATTACTTACTTACTCTTGGCAAACAGAAATTCGTAAACAGCTTGAGATATTTTCACTACAAATTTTACACAGACCGCTTCATTTCACAGCTTGTGGACTTTTTTCATTGGACCGAGCTCTTGTTACTTCGGTGAAATTAATTGTTTAATAATTTTATCAAAAAACAAAAATTTACTTGAATCAAGTAAATAATTTTTAATAACTCCATCCTCTTGATTTCGATAAATAAAATGTTAAATTAAGAAATTTTTCTTGGTTTAAGTAAATTTTACTTGATTCAAGACAATTAAACTTTTCAAAATTATTTTTTTGTTCAAGAATTTTTTTCTTGACTCAATTTAATTTTTTTTTTTTTCTGTATATTTATACATTATTACACAAAAAAAATTTATTTGAATCAATTAAGGGGGATGGCCACTGTGAGGATCAAAGAAATAGGTGATTTTCGGGAATTTTTTTGACTGGGATAATAAAGGAATTCGGGGATCGGGTTTTTTTTTAATTTTATGAAGTATACATTAAAGATAACTTCCCTAAATTTTTATTAAAAAATATCATGTTGTCACAAAGTTATTAGCATTTTTGTGGAGCACCAAAAAAATTTCCCCCTCCCTGATGAGATCTCTAACTCAAAAACGGATTATCTAAAACGAAAAAAACGAAAGAGCGTTGTAATCTGCATACATGTAGTTACAGTTGCACGTAGGGGATTTTGAAAATTTGGATTTAAAAAAAAATGGCGACATATTAAAAATTTTTTCGTTTTTTTTTCCTAATTTTTTTCGATTCAAACAACCCTAAAAAATCTTAAAAATCAAAATTTTCAAAATCCCCTACGTGCAACTATAGCTATTGAATAGACGAATACGGGGAAAAAAAAAAAAGTTGCAAATCGGTTCATATTTATGCAAATTATAGTTCTCATCAGTTCAAAAAAAGTAGTTTCGAGAAAAACGCGTTTTCGTCGGAGTGCCGCGCGTGTTAAGTCATTTGACGCGCTGTCACAAAAATGACTATAACTCGGAAAATATTCGGAATTTTGATACCAAACTCTAGATACTTATTTATGAATCTATAATAAACTTGGATTTAATAAGAAAAAAAAAAAATAATTTATTTTTTTGGAAATTTCACAGTGGCCATTCCCCTTAAATAATTTTTAAGATTTTTATCTTTTTGGTTTGAGCTTAAAAATTTTTAAACTAAGAAATTTTACTTGATTAAAAAATTTTTCATCTTGATTCAAGATGATAAACTTCTTTTCTCCCCTCCGTGCGGAAAGCGTCAATTTTCTGCTCGCTGCGCTAAACGAAAATGCCGCTTTCCGCCTTCGTCGAGGAGAAAAATAGTATTCTCACCACGGGCAGGAAATAAGAAAGCCTCAGATTACATGTAATCTGAGACACTTCTTATTTTCCTGCCCCAAGTAAGAAAAATACTATTAAAATTATTTTCTTGGTTCAAGAATTTTTTTCTTGATTCAATTTAATTTTTTTTTCAATGTATACTTATTCTTAATAATTTATTTTAGATGGCCAGTGCAGTAACCACATATCTTGTTATTTTATTGCAATTTCAAAAAGCTGATGACACCAAAGACAGTACTAATGTACTGAGAAATGCAACATTATTACTAAAAAATGTCTCATCAACTGGAATCAAACTCATTACTTAAATAATTTATTAATATTCAATTTTTAAATTAAATTAATATTTAAATTTAATCTTCTACTTAATAATATTCACATTTATATGTATTAATAATAAATTAAATTTAATAGGAAAAATTAAATCTATAAAATAACACATTGTACAGTTATCAATTATTTTATCAATCAACTACAATGAAATTAGGTAATAAATTACAATTAAAAATTTTTTTTTCCAGTAATAACTTTTAAGTCAATATTTAAACTGAATCATTAATGAATATTATTTATTATTTATCTCAATAATTAATAATAAACTAATAATAAAACTAATTAAATTACTATACAAATCCGGTCGTTAATACGTGCCCAAAAATGATATCCATCACAGCCTAACTATATATGTGTATATATATATATATATATTAAATATGGATTGAAATGCATCAAAACATATTGGATTTCACCGCTTGACAAGAGAAGAAAATATACCGATACATACGGGTATCATTTTGCACATTTTTTTATAATTTTTTCTTATAGATACATGCAGCAAGTATTCCATTCAAAATACATATGTACAATATTTATTTTTTTTTATCAATATTTTATACTAAAACTACATTTTATTTCTCATTACATTACGATTACGATGTTATCTATTAAACACCAATTCTATATATGCATTGTCGTAAAAATATCATCATCATTATTAGCCTAGTAATAAATATTCGACCGATAATACGATCTTAATACATAATTATTTATCCTTTTTGTTTTATGGGTACCCAAGCTGCAACTAGGTATGTGTGTTGACTTATATTTTACATTAATATGATGATAAATGAGTAGAATGTGTCGAGTGGAATCTAATCTAATTTCTATCTAATAATTTATTAAAATTTGGTATGATTTATAATTTTCACTGTTAATATATTAATTATATAAATTTTTTTTTCAATAATAAATAATTAAATATATTAATTTTGAATCCAAATAAAATCAAATAAATAATCATCATCATCATTATTATTATTATTATTATTATTATTATTATTATTATTATTATTATTAATACCTAAAATTTCGGTGTTGCATTAATTGACAACCTGACCACTTGCTACCGAACTAGTGGTTTGATTTTTTTGGTAATTTATTGCTAGCGTCTCAGCACACCCGTTATCCTTAGAAATATTATTAGTGAGCTTGGACTTTGTACCGACAAAGGTTATTTCGGAATTAGAGGGTGTTGTATCTACAGAAGAGTCATTACTGTCCAGGTGCTTACTTGCAGCCGCCGTTGCTGATGTTATTGTTGTTGTTGACTGACGCAACGTATTGCACTGACAGGAATTAGCGTTCTGGTGGTGATGATGATGATGATGATGATGATGATGAAGCCGCGAAAAGCACTCGCTGCATACCCGTACTGGTGTGTAGAGCTGTTCACTTGGAAGTGGGGTCGAATTTTCCGAACAATCCGCACAAAATATTTTACCGCAACCCCTATGATTTAATAGACATTATCATTCTTTTAAGGTATAAAGCAGTCATTTATAAATTACTAAAAATAAATAATATATTTTTTTAGGTGTAATAAAATACCTGCAATGATGTTTGCGTCTACCCAACCAAAATTCAGTATCACAACCCATGCATCGATTTACTGCGTGGTCAGGTACCCAGAGAGTTGGCGCTGGTCCAAGTTCTTCTACGGCTTCCCAAGACATATCTGAGGGCAGAGATTCACCGTGATCTCCCGCACTGCCGACTGAATCCGGTAAGGATCCCTGAAAAATTTTTTTTTATTAAAAATATTTATTCATAATTTATTTAATAATAAAATAGTAAAATATTTTATTCAATAATAAAATAATAAAATAATAAAATAATAAAATAATAAAATATTTGTATTGAATAATAAAATGATAAAATGATATGTACTTACAATATCATCAACTCGATCATTTTCCGTATTATTATGATTATTACAAACTTGTTTAATAAGAGCTAAACGTGTCGTATGTAATTCTTTCCTCAAGGCTTCTTCTCTTACCTACACATTAAGCAGAATAAAATTATACAGTTAATCTATGAGTCAACATAATGTCATTAATCATAAATAAAAATTAAAAATAACGGTACTAATTAAATGATGTAGCAAAATAACATTAAAAAATAGTAGTATGATAATACTAGTGGAGTAATAAATATTGATAGTGTGTAACCACCTTGTGTTCAACAATAATTTGTTGTATGCGCAATTGTACATCACAATGAATAACAGGAAGGCCGTCAACATCGTCTAAACTATCAGGATTATCAAGGATAATGTCCTGATGTGTTGGTGATGCAGGGCATATACTACTGGGTGTTCTTGAATTTAAAGGAATACTTGTTTCACTAGCGTCGCTTATATCTTCTTGGTTTACACGATTGCACGTACATGGTGCTCTATCAATAGCCGCTGCGCTACTTTCTAACCAGGGTCCAACTCCGTTTTCAACCGATAATCTATTCTCTTGTCCGCTAAAACAAGTCATTTAATTAAATTTATTTTTAATTGCTCTGCTTAGGTACTACTTTGTCAACAACAACAACAACAACAACAACAACAACAACAACAAATCCTGTTTTTATTTTTTAATAAATTAATTTAAACAAATAAAAGATTAAACATCAAAGAAATTTTATAATCTAATCTAATCAATTGATTTTTATTTATTAAAAATAAAATACTTACTCGTCTTTTTTGCTGTCCAAGGCAGCTAAAAGACCCGGCTCACTGCTGGGTATCAAAGTATCTGTTGAACTGTCGACTGATGGATTTGCCGGGACGTCATTTGGTGTTTCATTAACATTATGTTTATTTAATTTAGCGTCACACTCTAATGATCGCTCACAAATGCTATGAATTTTTTCATCATCAGTACTTTCACCTTCAGTCTTATCCGAAACATTATCCAGATTCAATGAATCAAATTTTCTATTTATAATTGATGAAAATAAAAAAAAAAAAAAAAAAAAAAAAAAAAAATGAGATTAAGCATGGAGGTAAAAGTAGAGCGAGTAATAAAAAAAGTAAAGTAAAAGTTGTTTACTTTTCAATAGAAATACTAGGATCGCTCAGTCTGCGGTGAAGATATGCTACGTGGTCTTGTGTGTGAACAAGATCACCATAAGAACGTGTTTTGGTCATTTGTCCCTGTTGCGGCTCCTCATTGTCCGTCCCTTCAATGTCAATCAGAGAAACTCGCTGTTTGTCAGGTTTAGGTGACATTTCCATGGAACCGAGGTACACTTCAGACCAGAGTTTAAGGTCACGTACATTACAACTTGGCCATAATACCTAAATCAATAATCTATTATTATTCTCAGCACGTAAATTATACAAAAAAAAAAAAAAAAAAAAGTATTATAAAGAGCGTAATGTAAGATATTTTACTTGAAAATATAACTTGCCTGATTTTCCGAGGATGAATATAAATGGTTTATATAAGAATTATAATTAAGAAAACGCCATACTGAAAATGTACGATCTTTTATCCGTAATTGTAATCTTTCTTGACGGGTATTACACAAAAATGTACCAAAAAGTTGAGAATACGTATGCTGCGCAAGTTTTACCTGTAATTTAAAATTTAATAATAATAATAATAATAATTAAGCAGATATGGTCAAAGACCTAGTTATTGACACTTGCAATTTTATTTTAATTAAAATAAAAAAATCAAGTCTAATAAATTAATTAATATATATAATTTTTGAATTATAAATTTTAAGATAATTGATTTTTTAAGAACATTTTATTTTTTTAATTAGAATAAAATTGCAAATGTCAAACAACTAGGCCAGTGTCAGTAACTAGGTCTTTGACCTTAGATTTTTTTTAGCTTAAAAAAACAAACTACCTATCTGTTTAACAATTAAAAACACCGATCTTAAATTTACATATCGACGTTCTAATTAGCAAATTGTCTAACTCTATTGTAGAGAATCTTCCATTTGTATGAAAAAACAATTAGTTTAAAATTTATTATCACTTTAAAAAACCATTTAATATCTAATAGAGGTATAATATTTTAGTTTGGATCATTAAAATTATTTATAATTGAATTATTGCTAAATCAAATGTTAAAAAATCATCCTCTAAAAAATAAGGAGTTAAACCAATTGCTAATTAGATCGTCGATATAATAATAATAATAATAATAATATTTTATATAAATTATTAATCATACGTACGATATATGTACAGGACATTTGAAAACTACAAGGAAACTGTATAATTAATTGATGGACGCAGTCAAGCCACTGAAGAAATACCGGACATCTTTCATTAGGATCTTCGCAGCCGACAATTTGACCACAGCGATCGGCAAATTTGTGACCAAAGTCTAACCATTCTCTCTCACAAAGTATTTGAAAACCCTAAAGAAAATATATATCATTAATATATAAACTTTGAGGTCAATGTCAAAGGTACTATAAATAATTAATAAAACTTACTTCCATCGTTCGATAATATGGATCTAATAATATTTGGGCCAGGGCAACAATTTGAGGTGTCCTGTCCCATCCATCACTGCAGTGAACAAGTACAGGACGTCCGTCTCTTTCAATCGCGGAGGCAACAGTAACAGCAGCGCGTAGCAGCCCAGACATGTGCTGAAGCCACCTAGTTCCTTCCAACAAGCTCAGCCAATTCGGCTGATCAGCATCCGAGGCGCAGAGCTGTCTCACTGCGTGAAAGCTCTTCCTGATCGAGTGTATGTTCGGAAGGTTCATAAATTGTATGTCGCAATTGGGGTAATACTCTGGACACTCGCAGCCGCCACCACGTGCTCTGTTAGCGACGGCTGTTGTGTAAGATCTCGCGTCAACAATCAGAACTTTCTTCGAACTGTTGCTGCTGACAATACTAGTCGGTGTGTACTCGTTAGACTCCGGGTAACTCAGTGGAGAGTCCATCATCGTGGACTCGCCGCGGTCGTACGAGCAGGCATCTGACAAGGCTTTTAGCATCGCTTCATCCTCGGGCTCTCGCCAGCCAAGCCAACCAACTTCTGGCTGACTGCTGCGAGCTATCACAGCACCGTTATTAACGTTGCGCCATATCACCGCTGGAATCCGCCTCGAGCTCCTGAATTTAGCCACTAGTTCAAGTTTCTCGTCAGAAATGCACGCTGGTACCAGCAACTCTGGTGGATAAGAAGGACACATTCGGTAGTCCTTGTTTATTTGGGTTATACGCCAGGTACCATGTAAATTAAATTTCAATCTTTCAACCTGTAATCATTAATGTAAATTATTATTTTAATATTTACTAGCATGACTTGTAAACTATAAATAAATAAAACTTTGCTTAATTAAATAATGAATTTTGTTAAATTACACTGTACTTTTTTAACAATTGACGTTTTTTAAGACATATGTAGGGGTGTGCGAATATCGTTCGAATCGAATCGAATCGAATCGAATCGAATATTGATATTCGATTCGAAATTCGAATCGAATAATTCGAATTTTCGAATTAATCAACATTCGACGAATTATTCGTAATTTTTCGAATAATTCGAATTTTTTCGAATTAATCGAATTTTTTCGAATAATTCGAAAATTCAAATTATTCGATTCGGAACGAATAATTTGTAAGTTCGAATTATTCGCACACCCCTAATTTTAAACCCTAATCTAGTTAACTCTTGATAAGTCTTGATAGCAATAGCCACGCGGACATGTAAAAATGAAAACTCTAAATTTCTTCCAAGTTACTAATCTAATCAACTGTTTGGCCTAGAATCCTTGTAGAGAATGTGAAAACGATTCAATTGGTACATAAGAATGATTAATAATGAACTTATCGACAATTTCAAATACGGGTGTGCGAATATCGTTCCAATCGAGTATTGATATTCGATTTGAAATTCGAATCGAATATTAATATTCGATTCGAAACGAATAATTCGTAAGTTCAAATTATTCGCACACCCCTAGATATATGCTCATCCCGATGTTACACTCATCAAGAGCTTTCATTTGAGTACCCACATGCATTTTTGATATATTTTTCATATATACATATATATATATATATATATATATATATATAATATATATGAATATATAAAATATATGAAAAAAACGATGTGGGTATTCAAATGAAAGGTCTCGATGAGTGTAACATACATCGGGATGAGCTTATATCTTAAAAATGTTAATATTTTACAAGATGTTTATTAAATTACACTGTACTTTCTTAACTATCGACGTTTTTAAAGATATAAGCTCATCCTGATGCTACACTCATCAAGAGCTTTCATTTGAGTATCCACATGCATTTTTGATATATTTGTCATATATACATATATATAATATATATAAATATATGAAAAAATGATGTGGGTACTTAAATGAAAGGTCTTGATAATTGTAACATTGGGATGAGCTTATATCTTTAAAAATGTCAATAGTTTTTAAGAAACAAGGTCATTTCTTAATTATGTCTCTAGAGATAGAGGATTTTCGAATGCAGCCTAAATAGTTATCATCATAAATTGACATAAAAACCAATTTTATAATATAAATACACCGGCCACAAAATTTTTATTCTTTTAGTAATATAGATAATTTATTAACAATAAATTCTGATAAATCTTACTTCTGAATTAAACGACGCGATGTATGAATTATTATCCTTTCCAAGCCGAAGATAATCCCTGCCTTCTTCCACCGACCAAGCGTAAAATGCGAAGCAAAATATCTCCTCGATATTTTTTTTCGTATAAGTTATTTTATGTAATCGCTTGAACCACTCTAAGCAGTGTTCATTTGTGGAGAATGCACAGCTGAAAGATAATTGTAATTTTTATAAAATATACATTATGAAACTCAATATGATTTGATATGCATGAAGAGGTGAGATATTGTCAGTACCTCACTGAGCGTGCGTCTTTACAGCTTATGTGTAGAAAAAATATTTCTTTAACTTCTAGCTGTTCAATAAGACCTAGCGGTATATTGTAGCACGCTTGGCTCAATTGTAAGTACAATCTGTAATTAGAGAGAGCCAATGTGCCATCGGCAGTTCTTCCCAATGCCACGACATATTCACCACTCAAAGGTGTAAATGGTACACTCAGTGATGGATCGTCTGTTTCATAGTGAGCGTGTTTTGGGAACAGCTCTGAGGCTCGAATATGACAAATTGACTGCAGACTTGATGGTTCTTCTGATGTCTCCATAATTTAACGGCAATCTAAAATTATATTATTTATTTAATATCATTAATTAATTATCATAATATTTAAATATTTCATTTATAAATACCTAAAAATTAATTGTATTATTTAAATACTTTCACTGAATGTTTTAAATCGTCCACAGCACGATCTTGAAAGGTCACACCAGTTCCACTTTTAACAACTCTACAACAAATATTTTTTATATTTTTTATAATTTGTTTAACTATACTGAGAACAAAAAACAATCAATATTGAATATAACTTTGCAATTTTTGTTTATATAACCTAAACAAATAATTTCATTAGTATTAGTTTTATAAATATGCTATTACTTTCGATAATTTAGTACAATCAATAAAAAAAATACTGTCTCACTAATGACAGCAAAAAAAAAAAATTGATTTATCATAAGAAAACAACAGATTGTACCGAAATGTCAAAAGAATCTTAAATGTTTACTTAAATAAGTACGTCACAAGCACAAATTAATGATTCTACTGAATGAAAATTAAGTTAGCTGACATTTAAAAATTTTTAGAATTTTTTTTTATTGAAAAAATGATCAAAAAAAAATTTGCACTTGTAAAAAACTTTAAAAACTGTAAGTGCAATTTTTAAAAAATATTTTTTTGTTCTAATTTAATTAATAAAATAAAAAAAAAAAATTTTAATCGTCGGTTAACTTTAGTATTATTTCTACTGAGTAGATAATTTTCTAAATAATTATTTTACGTACATGTGTATGTAATTAAAAAAAAAAAAAAAAAAAAAAAAATAAAAAATAACACTATTAATCAATAAAATTGATCACGCAAATTGTTTATCCTCGTGATCATTGTCATTACAATAATTATTTACTTATTAAATCGTCATGCATACACACACCGTTTGTTAAATTATTTTCCTCTTTAGTGAATTATTTAAATAAAATAATCCACAGATTTATTGCTCCTGGATGACTCGGTGAAACGGAGTTGAACTTGTCTGTTAATATTATTTTGACAATACTCAAAATACGTGATCGTTGTAGTAGTATTTAACTTCAAACAAGGTCTACGACGGAGGCCATTCTCTTTACACACACTTCCAACTCGTCATTTCTTAAAACAATTTTTCATTTTTTATTTTTATATCATTTATCTCTCTTTATGTTTATATAGAAGATTATTTTCTTATGTCTGTTATTAATATTTTTTCTTCACTCTAAAAATCCCACTGATCTCTCTAAAAATAAAACAAAAACATTTTCATTACTACTAAACAATAATATTAATAATAATAATCAACTGTTAACAATAACAATATTAATACACATTAATTTATAAAGAATTCACACAGCTGTAAACAATAATCGTAACGTAGTACATTAATCGTACGTGATAATTATCGTGTCTTTCACATCAATGACGAAACAAGCAGTTTTCATTGCGACGGCAACATGTAAATTAACAAAAATACCGTCTCATAAGCGAAATATATTTGCGAGTATATATATAATCCACGATTTTCTTATCTACAACCAGTAAAACACCGAACACGTCCGCTTGCACTAAAAAATTAAAAAAATCTCAATGAAACTCCGAATTTCACTTTTTTTTACAATTAAATAATTATTATTAAATTTTAACAACAATAAAACTTAAAAATAAAGATAAATTTTTAATTATACTGAAGTTAGCCGTCAGCTGTCAATTTATTTTAAAAAATTTTTTTAAATAAATTACAATAAAAAAATGCTTCTAAAATTTTTTACTTGTCATTTTTATAAATTTTCACATGTGGAATTTTTTAATTAAACTTTTTTTATAATAATTTAATTACTATAAATTTCTAAAAACATTATTAATATCTGTCAACTTCAGTGTCATAATTTTTATAATTTTTATAATAATAATAATTTTTATTATACTGAAATTAGCTGACAACTGTCAAATTTTTTTTAATTTTATAATAAATCAATTACAATTAATTAAAAATTAAAAATATTTCTAATAGTTTAAAAAAATTTTCACATGTGGAATTTTTAATTAAAATTTTTTAAATAATAATTTTATTTAAAAAAAATTTCTAATCACTGCCAACTTCAGTGTCATAAATTTTTTCTAAATGGTAATTTACAACAATGAGCAACAAGACACAATTGTAGACGAGACGCGCGCGCAAATGTACTTGATCACGACTTGCAATTATACATATATACTACATATGTACATGCTTATATATATATATATAAGTATAATATAAATGTAAATGAATACAGATATATATTTAGTGTTATATAGCATGTTATTTATGTATGTATGTGTCAATACTGATATGTACATACACATAAATATAAATGTGAATATATATATATATATATATATATATATATATATATATATTTTATTATTATATTATATACTTTTAGAGATGCACTACGTCACACGGCATTCAATAGCAAAAGACAGCTAGCAGCAACTGAACATTAGATTATATTCACAAGACATGTTAACTTGGCAGGTCTTTAACTAAGCCACACACATGGCAAAATGTAAATGGAGTGTGTGTCAAAGCCAGTCAAAGTACATCAAGGCGTACTCATATCGTAATCATTCGCATTCACTGTTTTACAACTGTACCTACAATATAATATAATATCATATCATAGTCGACATTTAATTACTTCATTACAGATGATCCAACACGAAGCATTAAAAAAAATCTATTTATACACTCGGAGTTGTTTTATAAATATAAAAGTCATATGCAGCGAGACAACACCAAGTAAACACTCTTCGAAAACAAAATCTTTTTACGGCCAACAGTCATTGTATCTATATATATATATATACACATATATGTATGCTATGGTAAATGCTAAATGATTGATATAAAACGTAGATTTTTATAGGCAATTCAGTACAGGTACTTACTTATCGATTGCAAGAAGCTTTAATGGTGACACTTTCATAATTAAACGTTACAATAATTGTGTTGTGAGTATACCTCTCTTACTATCACCGAGAATAATGTCCTTTTAGGTGGATCGTGTACTGATTAGGTGTGCGGAGAGCTACAGAGTAATATAACATTACATTACAGTTGGGCATCCAAGTTGTGTACTGTCTGCTGCCTGCCTGCTGTAATTTTTTATGTCGCGTTGATCGTTGGATACTGGCCTTAATGTTTTATTTGTAATTTTATATTTTATATTTATACCGGTGCTTAAAAAGTCACTTATTCGTAGTAAGTATGTAAACATTGCTATTGCTTTTATATCAAAGTGGTAAACCACGATATAATCTGATACTTTTTAGTCAAACTTTTTTTTTTTTTTTTATTTCATTTACAATTTTTACCGCACGTAAGTTATTGACCTTTATTATTTAAGTACATAAAATAATTTTTTAAGATAATTTTTATGAAAATAAATTTAGCAGATATTTAATAATTTTTAGAATTTTGTTTTTTAAATTACGGCAAAAAAAAATTGACATTATTGACGGTAAAAATTTTAAGAAATGCAATTTTTTAAAAGTAATTTTTTTGAACAAATTTGTTTGTTAAAAAAATTAAAAAATTCTGTAGTGATTGCTAACTTTATTGTCATATAATTTTTTTCATACCAGCAAATTAACTTCCTTTTTTATTTTTTGACGTTAAAATTATCTTCTACTGCTTAAATAATTATTACTTGTCAATAAAACTGTTCAAATATTTAATCTTAAATATTTAAATAAAAAAAAAACTTACGACTAACTTATTTAACTATAATTAAAATTTAAATAAAAATGTAAAATGAATTTTTTTTATTAGTTCTGAACTGATTTAACTGGACATTAAAAAAGAAATGATAAATATTAATAGTTAGCGTACTTATCAATAAAGATTGATGTTAATAAAAGTATAAGAATATAAAAGAGATTAAATGAGACAAATTGTGAGAATTAATCTTAGTGTCTAACCACTTAACCATCACAATTGTTTCCAAAAGTTTGGATTTTGTTGCAGCCGTCGCTCGAAAGTCTCATACCAGCCTTGGACTGACGACAGCGGTACGAAATTCTCCGAAGGGTTGGGAGTCATCTGCGACTGAGTTACTGAGAAACTAGACACGTAATTCATGAAGTTAATGATCATCTTCTGGGCGAATTTAACGTGTGACTCAGTAGTTGTGCTTGCGACTAACGCCGACAAAGGTTCAATGGCTGAAAGCGGCTCCACAGAGATTCCTATTTGCGCAGAGTGAGATATTTTAGCGCCGAAGATCCCCAGGTTCGCGTTCTCGAACTCGTGGTTCTTCTTTAGGTCAGATATCCGGAAAATCGCCGATGGTTTGTTGTTGGAGATGTAACCTAGAAATTGCCAGTTTGGAGGAGCGTTCGTGTCTGGCCAGCTAAAGTACACTGAAAATTTATTTATACAATTAATATTTAATCAATTACAAAAATGTCAAAATAAAGCGATGAGAATAATACTAAGAGTAAATAGATACACGCCGATTAGATGTATGTTAGACGCGCTTTGTTTTCTGTCAGTTAAAAAAAGGATAAAATTTATTGTAGGTATTTTTATTTATAAAATGAAGAACAATTTATTACCTGATTACTTAAATAGAATTAATGTACAAAGTGATCACAAATATAGAACGAGGAATAAAGATAGACTGTTAGTGAAAAAATCAAGAACAACAGCAGGAGAAAAGACAATAAATTCATTTGGTTTTTCACTGTTTAAGTAACAGATTAGAAGAAGAGACACAAAATGCGACTAAGTTAGCAATATTTAAAAGATTGTTAAGACAACAAATAAAGAATGGCAATATCTAAATAACAACTAAGACAGAAACATTGTATTTTTATGTAAATAAAAGCTATAAAGATCTGTGATCTTTTTATACTTTTTTCATGTAGCTAAAAGCTGAATTATTATTGTGGGAGTATTTTTTCACTCTCGAAAATTTTTCGTCAACCACTGTACTCTCTGGGCCATAAAATCCCTTCCCCGGCATTCAAGGGGCTCATGACGTCACGGGACCCCAAGAACAACGCTGAGTGTTAGCAAAGGCTAACACCCTCAAGAGTCAAGGGGCATGAGGCAGATTTTCCTCAGGCTCTGAGATACACACATCTACGGTCTAGGACACTGGTCCTATTATCCTTTATTTTACTTATCGTATCATTGTAATCGCGAAGTACTATCTTGACATTATTATTTATACACGAACTATCTATTGTATCATTTACTGATAACTATATTCTACGGGATTGATTATTTATTGTGAGATTTAATTAACTTCATTCGAATATTGTAAAGAGTATAGTTATAACTTGAATAAATTATAAAATTAAAGAAATGGACTACTACATTATATTAAAAAAAATTATTTGATGATTACCTGCACCACCCATTCCTTCAGGAAGAGGCACTGTACCCGTGAGAAATATGACAATGTGATTGACATTGTCAGCATCGGGTACATTTATTAAAAATTGATTTTCACTTATTTGCTGGAAGTCTGTTTGCACCTAAAAATTAAATTGTTTTACTAATTAATTATTTATACTGACTAATTAAATTACATAAATATTTATAGTGATTTAATTATTACCAGACGACCGGACACAATTATTCCCAACATTTTATTGTATGTTTAATTATTCTTAGAACATCATCAGCTGGATAATACAATAAAAAAAGCTAGGCTTCAATTCAGCTTGTTTATCTTTTGACAGTTCAATAAAAAAATAGTTGATAAATACAATTATTATTTGTAAAATAACAATTTATAATCACAATCACAATGTGCAGCTAGTTTATGTATATAGGGTTCAGTTTACAATAAAAAAGTTTATTTCGATTGTTTTGAGTCGCAACCTCACAACAGTAGAGTCGCTCTGATCGTTTTTGTTCTTGAACTTTCTGGAAAAATATTTTTAAGTCAGCTGTCAAAAATTTTAATTTTTTAAATAAAATTTGAATATTAAAAATTTTATTTTTAAAAATTATTCATAAAAAAATAAATAAATAATTTACTTACTGTAAAAATAAATCCAGGAGATTTCGTTCTTATCATTGTTAATTTATTTAAACAAGGCGCTAGTGTGCAGTTCTGGATTCAAAAATAACCGGAAATTTTAAAAATACTTGCGACGTAATACAAAACTTTTTTTTTTGTTGATAAAATATATTCATGAATTATATATAAATATGAACGCATCAAAATCTCCACTGCGTTTGTTGATAAATTTCGAATAATGAAGCCAGCGTTGCGCTCTACAATTTATCTGAATATATTAATGGCAACATAAAGATAAGTGGTACACTTCTTGAGTTTCTACGGCGTAAAATATATAATATATAATATATATATATATATACATACAATTAAGTAATCAAACTCTACTTACATATCACTAAAAAATTAATTAACTTATCATCTTCGTACAATTTAATGTTTAATGTTATCTTCAGTTTTCAAGTGCAGCTAAAAAATTTTTTATAATAACTAAAAAATAGTGTTTAAAAAATCTAAACTGGAATAATTTATAACACTAAAGTTAGCCGACGTTTTTAATTTTTTTTAACCATTAAATTAGAACTAAAATATTTTTTTTTTTAATTGCACTGACAGTTTATCAAGTTTTTTACAAATGCAATTTTTTTTTTACAAAAAAAAAAAAAAATGTTAAAAATTTTTAGGTGTCTGTGTTTACTGATCAGCTGATTTGGCTAAATGTGTAATTTTCCATAATTTACATAAATAAATATCCATTTTGCAGAAAAATTAATAAAGAAGAAATCAATTAATATTTTTAATTTTTTTTCCAGGGTCTCTGAAACAAAACAAATAATTAATCAATAAAAAATATAACTTGTGAGCTCCGTAATTAAACGATAAACTTATTAGTTAATAAATAAACAAACAAGATAAAGATACATATAAAAAATTAATAAATATAAAATATGTCGGAGATATATATATTGAATTTCCTACAAAACTCCGTTACCATATTTGATCAAGAGAAGAAACGAAATAACGTTTGGCGTAGAGCGCTTTCTCGTTCCTTTCTATTTCTATCTTGTGCTATCTTACACTGGATAGATCTAAACAACAACAAAAAAGACAGAGATAAAGCGACGAATCGATGATAAAGAGCGAGTGTCAGTGGAAAGAGATAAATAAATTGCGATGTATAACATAAAACAATAACAATAATATAAAAGTAGTGGGGGTAAAAATGAAACCCGTCGGTTGGCGGTTCGCGATTCGTGTTTATCCGCCTGTATTCGTACATAAGCTACTCTGGCTAACCGTATACTATATGTGTGCTTTAAAAATATGTATACATGTAGATGTATACATAAATACATATATATAGATATATATAGCAGTGTGTCAAGTTGACAGTGTGACATCACGCTTCATTGTTAGAGGTTTACGTCATTCTTTTTATACATTTTAACATTTTATATACAGTATACACAGTATACAGTAGTACGTGTGCGAACCGTGAGTGGAGACAACGCACACGCAAATTTTTTAGCTGCTACCGCAAAAACACTTACTCGCCACAATCTTGTCTCGGTGTCTACACTACTCGCGTTGTTTATCATAATATGTATATATAATCACCATCACAGTATCTATATCTATATACATATTATATTATATTCAACAATACAAACAATTGTTATACATTAATTGCAATATAACAATTACATTTACGTGGTAAGATATTAATTAATATTCACCGTGATGTATTATGTTTATTTTATTTCTTCTTTTATCGATCAGAAATCACTATTGATTTTCAGCTGAATTAAAAAGCAAATTTTTTTAAAAAAAAATAATTCCACAAATAAAACACTCGGCTGATGGAATATTTTATTGTTATTTGATGTTTGATGTCACGTGGAAATATCACCAAATTTCATTGATTATTATAATTCTTGGAGGCATTTTAATTTTCATTGGAATTAATATTTAATTTTAGAGGTAAGTTTGTTAATTATTTTTTTAATTATCCAGTTAAACTAGTGGGTAAACAGGAAACAATATCAAGTGATAATATTACTGTCAAACAGATTATTATTATTATTTTTTAGTTATGAATAAAAATATTTGTTTAACTGAGTGATATACTTATTTTAAAAATAAATATATCAGTCAATTGTTTACCGAGTTGGAGCGTGTGACAATTTTGGGAAGAAAAGATTTTAATTTTTGATTTTTTTTTTTTTTTTATATTAAAATTTATATGTCTCTATATATATATATATATATATGTGAGTGTGTGTATGTTGCTCAGAGTATAATTCCGTTTTTGCTTTTCAGAGTTGAGCGCACGATGCCGTGTGTGTTGATTCTTTCATTTTAAATATAACGGTGTGTATAAATAAGTATGAGCAATAGCGCGAGTACGCAAGGTTGCTGTCGTCGATGATGATTTTGCGGAGAGTTTGAATAGTTATTTACCATTCATGTTAATTTTTAATCGAACAAGTATAAGAAGGAAGTAATTAAATACAATAGTATTGTATTGTGGAATGGCTCATTGAGATATTGAGTAAATAGACAAGAGAAAATAAGTACGCATCGAGAAAGAGATAAATAATTGTTGGATTGGGCTTTAAAAGAGAGATGGAGAGAAAGATCGAGGAATTGAGAAAATGAAAGCAATCGATGGGATTGAATTAAAAAGTTATACCACGTATACATATATATATATATATACATACGGATTTGTTTAGAGTGTAATACACAAACAGTGTAGGGTCTATACTCTCGAGGTTTCAGCAAGGTTAGTCAATAAGCTATACATAAATATCATTCACTTTTATTTTGCTTTATTTTATAATAAAATCTGGAGTAATAACGTGTATTTTTTTCTATTTATTCCGCCGACGCAAAAATTTCATTTTTGTTAATATAATACTGATGTAATTAAGTACACGCAATTTAAGTCTTGTTCTATTTAAATTTATTATTGATTTTTAACTTTGTTTCTTTTTACTGTTACAGAATACGGAGTATGAACTAGACCTGCCAATTAAAGTTTAATTTTTTTTTTTTTTCAAAGTGTGTTAACAATGGGAATTGTAAATGTTATTATCAAAGTTTATTTACAATCTCATTTTAATTTACGTAAGTATTTTTTTGATGATACAAAAAATTTATTACTTCTTTGAAATAAACTAATACTTTAAAGATTATTTAGTTGAAATAAATTTTTTATTCGTTATACGTGTGTAATATTACAAGCCAATGCGTTTATTTTTGATTTTTAATGTCGTCTTGAACAGATAAGAATCTAAATTACACTAAAAGTCATTTATTTTGGGAAGCATTATTCAACGCTATGAATGGTGGATTCTCCGTGTTATTGAGTCTTAATAGCGTGATTATAGATAATAAAAAAAAAAAAAAAAAAAACGATGGGTCATCTCTGTACAGTAGTGAATTTAATAAAAAAAATTGTCCGGTATGACGCATTCGAGCGAAGTAAAGTATCGATCGGAGTGTATAAATCACTATTATTTATAATCATTTGTAATTTATTATAATGAGTGTTGGTCTTTATTGTTATTGGTTTTTTGTACCCAGGTGAATCTAGTAGACATGAATTTGTCAGTAGCCGAGCATCAAGTGCGTGAAATGCTGCAGCAAGCAGAAGACTGCACTGAGGACAATCCTGATACCTGTATAATGATTGGAAATTTGAGTACATTTACAAGGATACTTGCACAATTGTGCGAACAACGGTATTATTATTTAAATATCTAATAATTATTAGTTTAATATAAAATCTCTCTATTTGTTACAAAATAAAAATTGTAATTATTTTGTAGCCAACTCCAATGTTGGAGACTATTCAAGATGACGAAATAAGACATTATGTGTCTTACTGCAAAAGGATTTGATATTAAAAAAGTATGTCTATTTAAAACAGTTTTTTTATTCTTTTGAATAACTGTTTTTAGTTTCACATTAATTTATGTTTATTACAACACATTTATTATTATTGTTATTACTACATTTACTTAATATTCACGTGCGTTGGTGTGTTTTAAGCATCTAATTTTTTTAAGTATCAAATCCATCTGCGGCTGTACTTTGTTTTTAATAATAATAATAAGCTTTCAATATACCCTGAGTCAGTCAGCGACTAAATTCATTTCTATAACAACCTATATTTTTTATTTTTTACTTAATTTTTTTTTTTTTTTTTTTTTTTTTCTTACAGAGCAACTGTTCCTATGAGTGCCTCTCACTCGTTACACTGTAATGGAAAGGAAAATAATGGTAAAATTGGATCAAGTAAGTGAGCCACAATAACTCAATTTAGCCCATTCAGGTTACATTTATTTGCTTTAATCTTATTCACTTATATCTTTTTTTTTTCATCTTTATTAGAAAGGATGGCATATCAAGTATTTTTGGGTGGATCTTGTAATCCCACAACTTGGCGATCAGAGATAGCAATCCCTACGCTTCAAAGACTTGGAATTACTTATTATAATCCGGTTAGAATTGTTTATTTTATTATTAATATATTCAAAATTTTTTCGGATGAATTTATTAAAATTTTTTTTTTTTTTTTCACATTTATTTACAGCAAGTCTCTCAATGGGGACCGGAATTAATCGCCGAAGAATACGAGGCTAAAGAAACGGCACAAGTTTTACTTTTCGTAATAGATAATCAAACTCGTAATACCGCGGGTATAATTGAGGCGGCTCAACTAGCGGCTACAAGAAGTCATTCATTAGTACTTGTTGTTTATCATTATCAGCAAAATCAAACTATTTTAGGAGAAACTATTTCCGCATTGTAAGATTTATTTTATTTAAAATTTTTATCTAAAATATCAAACAATAAATATTTACAATATTTTTAGGGAATATTGTGATTTAATGAATGGGCTATTAGTACTTGAATATTTAACAGAGAGACAAGGAATTCCCATATTTGAAAGTATCTCCGGTGCCCTAAATGGAACTTCCAAAGTAATAGTTGAAATAATAAAATTATTATATATGTTATTGTAAATAATTTTTAAAAAATAAAATTTATTTTTTCAGATTCTCCGAGAAGCAATTAATGTTCAAGATTTGAACCACGAAGACGGAATAAAGCCTACGCAAAAAAACGGCATCGATACAATGTAAATATTATTCTTCAACACTCTTAACTTTTATCAACGATCATTGTTATAAAAAGTTATAAAAAAAAATTTATTCTGGCTATTTTTGTGCAGAAAATTGAAAGAGGTGTTTGGTTCTATCGACGTCAACGACACAGGAACTGTTCGTTTAGAAGATGTAAGTCTTTTTTTTATAAAAATTAATTTTACAAATTATTTATAAAAATTTTACATCTATATTTCCAGGCCTGGAGAGCGCTGCAATCAAGTATTAAGTGCAATATGTCCATGTCTGAATTATTTAATGCCATTAGTCAATCAGGTTGGTAATTTAAATAAAAAAAAATTATCTCAATTTTATACAGAAATAAATTTATTGTAGATACCTACGAGAGTATAATGAAAAATTGTTCAAGTATAGAAGACTTAGCTGGACAACAAATAAATTTAGAGCAATTTTTGGCGTTAGCAAATGAATGGATGCAGCGATTTAAAAATAATATAACCACATGTGAAGGTAATTATTAAAGAATTATTCGATGTTTATTAATCAATTAATTTTAATCACTAAATAAATTTATTTCTGTCTGTCTTAGACTGGACGCAAAGCCATGTGCCTGATTCCGAGAAATGTGATTTATATATTGGAGTCGTTGGGAAAGATCACATTTGGTTAGAATCATCAGCCATACCACTGATTGAGTAAGTATAATATAATAATTTAAAAAGGTTAATGGCAGATCAATGCCTTTTATATAGGCAAATTAATTGATTTAAATTGTTTTAAATCTTCAGATCAGTAGGCCTGTCATTAAACCGACCGAGTGCAAATGATTATACGGTTATGACAATGCCATCAGAGTTACAACGAATGAAAAGCTCACGAGTTATTTTATTGGTACTACCTCAGCATTCGCGGGGTGTTGCTATAGCCGCATTGGCAGCTCATTTAATAGGACTACGCGCTAAGCTTGTCCTTTGTATACAATTAATGCCCGATGGCTGTGTTGTTTCTGGTGAACAGGTAATTTTATATTTTTAATTTTTAATTATTGTTAAAATTTTAATTATTCCTCAAAGTAAAATTATTAATAATTATTATTAATTTCACAGTTAACCGAGCAAGCTACAAAAGACTACAATCGTGGTAGAATGTATCTCTCGGACTATGCAAAGCGCGAAAATGTACCTGTATTTCAGAAGATCGCTGACGCGTTACAACACGCGATAAAGCTAGTTCAAAGTTGAATTTAGATTTTATTTCTTATGATTTTTTAAAAATTATGTTTTTACATTGCTATAACAATTTAGGTACACCGATACAATTGACTAATTTATTTTTATTCGATTCATTATTCACTCACGCTACTCTCAAGTTCCTTAATATCTCTAAGTTGATTTTTTATCAACTTTTCTAATGAGGAACCACCATTTTATCATCTGTCGTTATTAATTTTTATATTTTTACTTAATTAATAATTTGTTAATATATTATTATTATTATTACTATTATGTTATAGTTATAATATTCATGAAAGTCCGATAATGACTGTGTACTTACTACACATTCGTGCAAATGATAAATTTTGAGCTTTAATATCAATATAATATTTTTATTAAGGATCATTATTTTATTCTAATTATTACGATTATTGTTATTATTAATATTATTATTATCATTTCAATCATAACTTTTATTCATTTGCGATTTACATCTGTACGATTGTTTATCATTAGATCATTTATTTTGTAAAAATAATTTTTAAAAAAACGTTTTGTTGCCTTACTAAATTTTTTTAATTTTTATTAATTTTTTAAACTATTTTTACTTATTTTTTTTTTTTAGAAAATATTTTTAATAAAAAAAAAAAATATATATATATATATATATATAATGAGATCAGATAATCACCGTTGTGCAATTATTGAACACTTAATATTCACTGACAAAAAGACAATTATTCGTTACGTTAATGATCAAATAATTATCATCTATCGAACGAAACCTCAATTCGCTTAATTATAATCTAAGTAACACGTAAAGCTTTATCTGATCTGACAGCAAAAAAAAAATATACATTATATAAAAATTTAATTATTTGATTTTACTCTTTGATGGTAAACAATCTAATAATTTTTTAAAACTCAAATTAATGACTGGATCAATAAAAAAAAAATTGATATTTTATAATTTAGTTGTTTTAATTAACTGAATTAACTGAATAACTTATAAAATTTTAATTATAAGTGTATATTATTTATTTATATTTTTTTCAATTACAAAAATGTTAAAAACTTACCATGAATAAATTTATCAAATGAAAAATAAATCGCCTAATATTTCAATGGCTTTTTTTATTTAAAAAATACCGGCTTATATTTTTCAAAGATAATAATACTGGAATCATTACGGGTAAAAATAAAGGAATATACACTGCATACCTATGTAAAAATAAAATAAGATAATTATCGTACGATTTTTATCATACTTTACCATCAAGAATGTTTTAAGTAGGCGTTACTTACTTTTGATCATCAGGAAAGTATAAAAGCGCTAATAACGACGGATCTGTGAAAGCTTTCTCTGCGGTAACAAAAGATTCTTTACTCAAAGAAAAGCCCTCCATTAATTTTCCATCGAGTAATTTTTCCGCCGACAGGTGAATAAGGTCAAGAGCAGTCTTTATTCTATTTCCGACTGTTTCAGTAATAACAATATTACTAATTTCCTCCAAAAGCTGTGCCAGTGACTGTAAAGTTAATTTCGCTGATGTAAGTTGTTCGATCGCGCGAACGCGTAAAAGCGCGTCAAATTCCCATTCACGGAGAATCGATTCTCCGGGCGTGGGAGTCACCATAATCCCCGGAATTTTATCATCCTAAAAATAAATCAACTATTCATAAAAATATTTAAATTCTAATTAAATCAAAACTTACCGGCTCTGGAATTCCTAATAAAAGTCTCAGCTGTGACAAGAAAACTCCCATGATCGTTACCGCATTTGGAACAACTTCAGCAGGTTTATCGTAATTACTTTTAATTGCCTGTTTACAAACGTCAGTCGGAGAGTTTGAAATAACTACACCTCCCCAACGAGGAGATAAAAATGCTTTGACATTGTTTACAGATTTTGATTTGTCCCCGCTCTTGGTATAAATATACAAAGGTGATTGATCGCAAGGTACTGAATACATTACAAGATTTATACACGGATGCAAACTTACTTGCGAAGCTGTAAATAAATTAATTTTTTATAAATTAATCCAATCAATTTATTAAACTATTTTATTTATATTGATTTATTTACCTAATTTTTTTTCTAGCGGTGTTATTAATTGCGGTAAAATACTCTCTGACAAAGCAAAGTGTCTTCCCAATTCACTGCTGTCGGGTATTTGCTTCGGTGTAATATCCAGCGGCATCAAGTACAGCCATTGCGACTTGACGGAAAAATTTGCTATGACTGACAATTGATCCAAAAAGGGCTCAAGATAGTCTGAAAAAAATTATAAAACAATAATAAAAACAAAAATTAAAGATTAAAAAATAATAATTAAAAGTACCCCGAGTTATATTAGACAGATCCCATTTAACTGTTAATTTTTTAGGGTCTGGATTGACAACTGTAAGTAAAACATCGTAAGTGGAACTTGGAGGAAATCTGCGACGATTTTCTTCATCCAAGCTGTACTTTGTTGGATCTGTCATAGCATTTCTTGTCAAAATCAGTGATTCATCCCTAAGAATCATGTGAGACAATATTTGTACCAGTTTAGACGCATCTGAAATATTTTTTAAATATTGAATTTAATTTCAAATAAAATATAAATAGATTATTTAAATTAAGTAAAAATAAATTTATTTACCAGTATTTGTTGGGAAGAAAATAGCCCGATGATGACCAACAATAATCTCATTAAGATTCGGCGCTTCGAGAAATAAAAAATCTCCGATTCCAATGTCAAACGTACGAGCGATTTTCTCATGGTCATATTGCGTAAAAACTGAATTTACAAGATTCTTAGATATAACTTCATATGATACACTGAGGCTGTACAGCGCTGGAATAATTAAAAAATAATTAATTTATTCCGTTATTAAATATGTATCAAACTAGTGTCTTTGATAATTGTTACGTAAGACTATAAATAATAATAAATAATAAATAAACAAAGGTACTATTGATAGATATCTCAGTTGGTATGCTCAATAAGGTTATTTTAATTTTTATATCTTCTGGCTTTGTTGTTGTGATACTTATCAAGATATGTTATCTAATATTGGACGTGGGAAATAAATGTTTTTTTTTTTTTAATTTTCAACTTAATTAAATTATTCATTTGTCCTTACTTGAATTTTCAAACGCTGTTTTAATTTGGTTTGTTATAACTTGAGCATGCTGCTCGGAAGCTGATGCAATTATAACATTACCGCGTATTTTGATATTTAGATTTGATAATTCCCCGATTCCGGAGTACGGCAGTGTCACACGTGGTACTGCTGTCGTGTGCCACCATAGAGGCACTCCAATTCCAAGTAATAAAAATGCAAATGATACACTTGCATACAATCGATATTTTTCTGAAACAAATTAAAGTTAAGTAAATAAATTTGATAACATTAAAGTTAGCAGTCACTTGACAATTTAATTTTATTCAACAAAAAAATTTCTTCCAAAAAATATGATGATAAATTTTGATAAAATAAATAAATAAATGATAAATTACCAGATATTTAATAATTTTTAGAATTTTTTTTAACAAATAAATTATGGCAAAAAAAAAAAAAA